>NSMO01002388.1:412-11362 GCA_002588565.1 Coelastrella sp. UTEX B 3026
TCAGAGTTCCAGCAGGCTTGGACGAGCATGAGCAGTATCACTCCCTCACTTCCAGCATCCCCAATTGCCAGAGGACTCCATCACTTGCGGCTTAATCAATTCGAGTTGAGTTGAGAGAGCTGCTGAAAGACACTGATGCGTTGGCCTGCCACCAGCGGTTTCTACAATAAAAGGTATAGAATTGTAGATGATGTCAAATCATGTAGAACTTTCAGCCAGCATAGGCAGTAGTGAGTAGTGTGCTAAGGCATTCTGTGCAGCAGATCACTATCTTGACTACAAACGCCTGCTGATCTCTTCATACTGATATACTGTAGTGTAACCTAGCAAACTCCCATCATTTGCTCAATCACTAATGGCATACACACTTGCTGAGCCACTTAGATTTAAGTTGTTGTTGTACTGATGCACTTGTTGTTGTGTGCCAGCGAGGCTGGCTGAACTTGTAATGTGTTTTCATTGCAGCAGCAGGAATGTACGTGCGTAAATTGCAAGTTGGTAGCTGATGGACTGCTGGGGTTGATGTGTAACGCGGCAGCTGGGTCTGCAAGTTGTTTGGTGCTGCTAGCAACTGTTGCCAGGTTGGTTTGGAACCAGCATTTGCTTGCCCGCCAAGGCGATACACTGGTTCATTTTGTGTTGGATTGTCCAGCATTTGATCCAAATAGGGAGCATCAGACAGCCTTGTTTACCGGCCATACCAGCTTCACTGTTGCACAATGCATGGAGGCAGTTTTCATTCACGATGAAGGGATCATGCTCGCTGCATGCTTGTGGCCGATGGATGTATACAAGAATCCTCTGTTGGGCTTGCGCTTTGGTACATAGCTCAGCATTTTGCAAAGCCGGCCCCGTATGTTCTGTTGGACCCTGGTTTACAATGTGCTAGTGATGTTGGTCACCATGTGGGAGCAGCAACACTGGTCTCTTGTCGTATTGACAACTGCTGTCTTTGTTATATTGTGGTGATGGTGTATCGTGCAAGCGGCTTGCAGTTGTCTAGTGACGTCTGGATGCATTTGCAGTGTCTGAGGCCACTGAGTTGTTGTGGCTCACTGTGTGTTGCATGGTGGCATGGGGCTGACGAGTTGTGGTAGGTCCTCAAGTGTGCTGGCTAACAGTGTGCACTGACAACAATGTACGTGCAGTCCCTGCTTGGTGCATGTGTGTACTGGGAAGTCCCAGTGGATGTGTAGCTGGCGCTGCCGAGATACCATTGCATGGTGCGCATTCAGTTGCATACATTGCAACTTAATCTCCTGAGATTAAGACCTGAGCTG
This sequence comes from Coelastrella sp. UTEX B 3026, assembly GCA_002588565.1. Classification (NCBI taxonomy): domain Eukaryota; kingdom Viridiplantae; phylum Chlorophyta; class Chlorophyceae; order Sphaeropleales; family Scenedesmaceae; genus Coelastrella; species Coelastrella sp. UTEX B 3026. Next base: position 1,693 of record NSMO01002388.1, read on the forward strand.
TGACTTTTTTTTCATCTATTATTTCCATTCTGGTTCAAACCTTGATGCTATTGGGCGTGGGGAGTACTGTTGGAGACAGTAAGGTATCCACCATGACCTCTTGCTGTATAAACTGACATCAGTTGTCTGTGATATAAGACACCTATTGGTTACGCACCTGCTTTGCACACTATTCTTGTCTCGCTGACTCAGAGCCGTGCATGTGGCGGAAAATCTGAGGTTGTTGACAGACTGCGTGTGTGTTAGTCTTCTACATCAGACTTCATCGCTTTGTTAGTCTTCTACATCAGACTTCATCGCTTTGTTAGTCTTCTACATCAAACTTCATCGCTTTGTTAGTCTTCTACATCAGACTTCATCACTTTGTTGAGTTTTTTTAGCATTGCCGGGGTCGGCTCAAGGCTTGTTGGAGACTCGGCCCAAGTTGTCGCATGCTTTGTTGCTCGTATACATCTAGTTGCTGTTGTCGGGATGCCTGTCTGTGATTTGATGACAGGCGAATACGGTAGCATAGCACAGCCACAGTTTGATAGCCCCCTGATGCCATCGTTTACAAGCTTCTGCGAATCTTCTTTAAGATTGCCAAGCCACCAGAGGCCTGGGGTCGGGGCATCGCCATGTCAGTGTGCAGCAAGCCATTGCTTTGGTTTATCTGAGACTAGGCTCTAGTACTGCGCTTGTATTCACTTGCTTCTGCATCCTCCGTCCCCACATTTGCCATTCTCCTTTTTGTCTGCTGTGTTGTGCACAATGTCATGAAGTCGCAACATTCAGAGTCTGAATGTTGTGATAGGTTATAGCAGCACAGAAGAACCGCTTTTGATACCGTGGACAAGCCAAATGCATGTCATGTTGCAGAAGTTGCCAGCTGCAAAGTGTGAATGATGGAACCCCGCAGTCTCGGTGAAAGACTGGGTCAAATTAGCCGCTGGGTCAACACACGGCGTGTCTTGTTTGTTTAAGCACGTGTTCAAACTTTGGAACCGGCGGTGCTGTTTGCGACCGCCGATGCAGCCGCAACAGCCGGTGTCGCCTGCATCCCGGGTTGAAGCAGCTCATTTAGTTTGTCTACCGTCCCCAAGGAGACCATTCATCAAATGTTCATAGTCAGGGCTGCCTGCGGCGACAGCGACACTGCACAGTCACAGGTATTATGGCAGCCCTTTGATTGTGACTAGCTGGTCGGGAGTGTATTACATGATTCCTAGCTAGGTGTCAGTGTACACGGTCCTGCTGCACCAGTTTGGAGCCGGCGGGTTAATGGCATATAGGGCCTAAACAACTTAGGAAAAGGATGTGGCAACTTGTCATGTGCATGCCATTCATCAGGAGTGTGACAACCAGGCCTAGGAGCCCTCTTGTTCTTTGACAAAACTATTCAGCCGAACAGAGTGACGCGAGGCCTCAACACACGTCGGACCGACACGGTCCAACTATGGCATAATTGCCAAAACTCGTTCAATGAGTCTGTAACAATCAAACACTGAGTCTCAACGTACGCGTATTCAGCTGCCATGCAGTGCCTGAGCACACACCACAGCATTGCTAGCCTGTTACTGACCTACAAGAGACCACCAGAATAGACTGCACATCTTGCAGTCGGCCTGCTGTAGGTGAGGACCCAGCATGAAACAGACTCCAGGACCGGCTCCAAAATGGCTTACTGAGATCTTCATACTGGACATTCACAAACTGCCTATCATCAGAGTAACAATGCCATCGGCCCACGCCCCAATAACCAACTGGATGCAATCAGATGAATAGAGATGCTGTGACGTGATGTCGGAGCTGTCAACAAGCAACCATGTGTCCCTGCCATGGCCAGGGCGATGATCGCCAAGGTGCGACAAAAACCAGCAACCACTGCCATATACCCTTGTATGCCCCTGAATCCCCAACTTGCCAAGGTGCAACAACTGCAACACCAGTTTCTGCATTATGCCCTCAGAGTTATGTTTCATGCCTTCGACACAGTGTCAAAACACCCTTTGGGGGTCGTAGCAGTGCCGTATAATGTGGCGATTGCTGCAATGTTCTTTTTGCTCTCAGCTCAATCAAAGGGACCATATGCGCATACAAAGGCGGGCCTGCACATTATAGGCAGGTCCGCTTCGGTGTTTGTCAATAATGCAACACTATCTGGCACCACTTGATACACACCGCATCTCCAGACTACAGCAGATAACAGGCACATGCTCCACTACATACACATGCATACAAGGCCGAAAGCTGAAAGCACCCTCCGTCATGACTGGTAGGACGAATATGCAGCAGATACCAAGGTGTTACAGACAAGAAGCAGAGAGCAAATCTGTTGCAGCAGACAGAAGAGCAATATTACAACCATTCTCAGCATAAAGCACATGAATAACGAAGGTACCAATGCTGTAACAGACAAGAAATAGAGAGCAGTCGTGTTATAACAGACTAACGAGCAATTTCACAACCAAATTCAGCATAAAGCACTTGAATAGCGAAGGTACCAACGCTGTGATAAACAAGGAGCAGAGAGCATTTTTGTTGCCACAAAGCAAGGAGCAATGTCACAACCAATCCCAGCATAAAGCACTTGAATAGCGGAGACAATAGCCAAGACAGGTTACAAACCAGGACACTGTCATGTGGCTGCTTTCATTGACAGCACCGTACTGCACACCTGCTTGTGGTACGGCATAGACTTCGAGACTGCTTGCCTCAAGCACTCTCCAGCTTTGGAGTTGATGTCTGCATGTGCAGCTGCTTGTGTCAGGACTCGTGTACAGGCTGAACAGTTTTCAGTGAGCACACATTCATCAACCGCGACTTGTCGACGCGATGCATGTTGCTGGGTCCAGCGCAGGCAAGGGTCCATACACTAGTTGCTGTAAGCCCCTCCCCCAATCATCTGAACAGTGCTTACCGGTGTTAAAACACCCACACGTTCACCATTTGCTGACAGACTTGCAAGCTACTTCATCAGGCATCATCGCAGCAATCCCCATACCCATAGCAACACACAACAATATATGCCCCTATATGCCCACACCCCTCCCCAATGTTCGCCACATACCATCCCAAGGCTCAAGTAGCCCATGCACATGGGCAGCTTGACAAAGGCTTTTTCATGTTCGGAGGCTTCATTCTACAGTTGGTTGCCACAGCTGTCAGTGATGCAGGCGGCTTTCAAAGTGTCTGAAACGTGGTGATGCTGGTGGATGTGCCGGTTGTATGGCCTCCCAAGCGTGCCTAAACTCCGGCATTATGTTGGGCAGCATCAGAGGGCAGTCTTGCAGGCCAATCACTGGCCCATCAGAAGCCGTGATAAGGGTTCCTGAACACAACAGCATGGACACGGCCGTGGATGTTGTGCGACCTCTCATGCAGAGTGATTCGATGGTAAAGATATGGACATTGTGATGGACAGAGTCTAACGCCGTGTCCTCAGAGGCATGCGTCCCGCAGCAGTGTGCTAAAGCGTATCAGACTGGCATGCCATGTGACAGCTGCCTCCTGTCAGGGTACCACCCCCGACAACCCTTCAGTGCCAACAAGCAAGCTTTTCTCTCCTACCTTTTGCGCCCCTGGGTGGGGCGGTAGCCTTTGGTACAGCCTCAGGCATCAGCGTATCACTCGTCAGACACACCATATCCATTGCCCCACACCCCTTGAAGGCATAGGTGCCGATATGGTGAGCAGTAACATGCACTAGCCGCCGATGGTCGTCTTGCCCGCCACTTGCTGATGTTACTTGCAGTGTGTCTGTGATACCCAGTGCAGCAGGCATTCTAGGCTTGCTCGCTGTTGCGCCTTCAGTGCTGAGAAGCTGCACGTTTACCGGTTGCAAGATCGGGGCACTGGCCTGACTGCTTACAGCATTCCTCCACGGTTCTATTTGGATGGCGGCCGTGCTGCCGGCTTGCTTACTCTCTGGTGCGATCGGGCCAGGCTGTGGCATGCTATGACTTTGTAGGGGACTCTGCTCAATGGGATCACCGTTACCACCTGGCTGCTGCTTGCCTGGGCTGCTGTCTGTGTCTACTGCAGGTGCTGCAGCCTGGTGAGCATTGCTCTCAGCAGTGTGTCCTTCAGAGCTGACATCTGTCATGCCAGGAGTTTTAGCCCCGCGTCCCTCAGCACCTGACAACGACAGCCAGGCATGGCTGTGGCCAGCTGTAGGAGCCTCCTGATGCAGTGCTCCTGCTCCTGGTGCCGCTGCTGATTGCATGCTGATCTCGGCCTCAAACCGCCATGTGCTGCAAGAAAGACAACCACAGCACATATGACTTTCTGCTGCAAGATCAGCGCGCCCAGGGCCGTGCCGGTGAGAAGGTTGACATTCAGAGTTGGCAAATGAGCTCAGCACCGATGCTTGAACCGCTTTGACAGTTGTGCACCCGCATGTGAAAACAACACACAAGGGCCACAATCAAACTCCGGTAATGTATGCAGCAGACTTTGTGTTGTTGTTCTCACGCAGTCCAACCACCATGCACAGCAGTGTTCCAGCAGCCAGCACCCACCTGAACACAGTTTGAGCCATCTCAGAGCACATGACTACTTGGCCTGAGTGTGCTGCTGCACTCATAATGCGAGCCGCCAAGTTAACAGAAGTGCCGAAGTAGTCAGCTCGGCCCTGTAAAAGCACACAAAGAGAATGGGACAACACACAAGTCATACAGATGATTAACACCCCCTGTTCTGTGGGTGTGATGATAGCGATGACGGTATAAATCACCGATGACATAGTCGATTGTGTTGCTGATATTCCAGGGCAAATGATGTGCAATAGCCAACTGTTGCAGACATCCTTGAGAAGCCGTCGCTGAACATCTGGCTGATCCAAGCAGCAAACGACCAGCCAAGTTCACTTACCAGGTGGTCTAGTGCTATGTCATGTGGTACTCCCTCAGCTAATCCCATCTTCAGCTTAGGCCGCACACCAAGACCTGTAGATGAGCCTGTGATGCGGCCGCCAGTGATAGACGTGCTTGGGCTTGCTGCTAAGGCGGAGAAGCCCTCTATCACCTCTATAGGCCATGGCATGTGCTGCAGGACTTCCTGCAGAAGCGCGCAAAGCGCAGAGGCCAGCAAAGAGTTGGCGGGCGCAAAGCAGCCGCGGAGAGGGCGCAGCAGCACAGAACAGGCCAGTGAAAACCACAACCACTTGGTGTCATCGGCCACTCAATGTTAGGTCAGTATGACCTGCAATGAAGTCCAGGCTCACGCAAGCAGCACACAGGGCAGCACGGTTGTAAAGCATTAGAGCCCATGCACCCTGCACCCATGGGTGCCATTGGCCAATGGCCGAAGCGCAGTAAAACTCCAGCTCCTACAGGAAGGCGCAGGGCCTCACCTGCATCATCAGGCACCACTCTGCTGCTCTTGCCGGCTCCCTGAAGGCCACCATGTACTTCAGCACAGCCTCCTGCTCACGACAGAGATAACCATCAGGCAGAGACAACAGCAGGGCCTGCAGGAAACAGCAGCAGCAGCAGCCTGATATGTAGGCGTGCACACTAGCCCTAGGCTACAACCAAGCCAACGAGCGGCCGTCTCATGCAGCGAGAACATCTGATCTGGCAATGCAAGAACTATGCCTTGATGTAACCTAGTAGTACTGAGAGTCTGGTCCTAGGGTCTGCAATTGAGAAGTTAAGTCAGCAGCTGCTGCAGGCACTCAAATTTGTACAAAGGTGCACCTTTTGGGTCCAGTGCGTACTACAGCTAGTGTCACACAACTGTCACTAGTGTAAATTAATTTGTATGCAGGCCACATGCAAGTGCTGGGCCGGATCGAGCCTTTCAGAGTTCACCTGCATAGTCCTGCTGAGCACGTTGTGCACGATTGCAGCTACATGCTCCTTCTTGCGCACCAACACCTTGCCTCCCTCGATGGCTGCAAACACAACTGTCACTGGAGGCAGCAGAGGGCGCTCAACATCAAGGAACGCAGCAGCTGGACTCAGGTCAGCTACCACGGCCCCTGCAGGACAATAATGTGTATGCGCAGCAATGTCACTTAAGCTGTGTAAGCAGATAGATAACATCCTGTGGAGAGCAACAGCAGCGCTCTGGCCGTTGATACTGGTTCTAGACGCTCAGCTAAGCTGTTGTCTGCAGAGAGTACTGACACTCGGCTGCCACATCCCTGGTGACGGCTACCGGAAAGCAACAGTCACCAGCAAGTTGCTTTGCATGACCGGGCATCCTGATGCAGCATACATACACTGTCCAAGAGAACCACAAGCGACCAACAACGTACCTGGAGCTTCAAAATACCCCTTGGCAATCTGCTGCATCCCCTGTGACAGGTTCAGCTCTCCTTTCCAGATCTTTGACCTGGCATGTAGCGGACGTGCAAGGATACTGTGCAGGCGCAGCACAGGGCAATGCTGCGCCACGGCACCATCAACTACCGCTGCAGCTGATGCTATAACAGCTGCATTGCTACCGTGCATGTGCCAGAACTGCTTGAAGGCTGCATCACCGCGATTGCCCGCACTGCTGGCCCGCTGCAACCCAGCGCCGCTGTGGCCCCTGAGCACTGAGACTGTATGATGCAGGCCTCTGGCCTTGGCATCTACTGCTGATGGTGCTGCTGCTGTGGCTGCATGCAGAGTGCTCGCTATGCTTGGTACCCAGAACTGCCCCATGTCTAGCAGCAGCGCATCTCTGTCATGTGTACCAATGTTCATTGCTGTGCGGAAACAGGCAGTCAAAACCCTGCAAACATGCACCACAATCGGGAGTCAAAGGCGGTAATCTATGCAGTATTGACACGAATCGCGCCTCCAGCTACGGTCAGACGCCTGAAGGCCTCTGAGTGCTTCTATAAGATTCCACCGTGCTCTGGTTCTTACAATGCCAAGTGCCTCATGCAGGGAGCAGGCCTCAAAGCTCGAACAGTGCACCCGCCCTGCAGACTGCACCCGCCCTGCAGACTCACCCAAGCACAGTTTGCGCCTCAGCCTGGTGTGCTTGTAGCAAGAGCTTGTCATTGTAACCCTTGTGATCCACACTGCCTAGGTATGTCAGCCACTCACGAACTGCTACAGCTGTATGGTGTTCCAGCAGCACTTGACCACCGTGCGCCATGTCTGACACCACTGCAGATGCAGGATATCACACGCGCGTCAGAAGAGCGACAGCAAGTTCTTTTGGCAGCCACAGGAGTTTATGCCTTGGTAAGCAGGGAGATTGTGACTTGTGGCTGCTGCTCTGTATGTTGCAGGCCTGACCAGAAACTCCTGCACACTAGCCGCGCCTGCAGAAACATGCTTCTACAACACTCCAACAGAACAGAACAGCGTCACAATTATTGATGTTTACACACCTTTAGTCAGCTCAAAGAGCGCTGATCTAACTACGTCACTGTTGGCGGGAATCCAGCCACTTGCCACTCCCATTCGCACCCTGAGACCCCGTACAGTACCAGCATCAGCTCTGGGTGCACTCTTCTTCCCTTGAATTGCCCATGTAATACTGCCTGTCCGTCCTGCTTTGCCGGCTTGCGAAGCGCCACTGCCCTTGTCAAATGAGGCGGCAGATTCCACCGATCCACGCCGGGACTTCTCTTGTCTAAGACTCGCCGTCCTTGGAGACACAGTTCCAACAGTGGACTGTGTCATCTTTCGGGTCTTGCCAGGCAACTCCTCGGCCTGAATGCTGCCAATGCTTTGAGTCCGGCGAGCCAAACTCATGCCTGCAGCACTGATTCTGGCACCACCCTTGCTAGCAAGGCGCCGCAGGAGACCAGCAATCAAACTGGGGGTAACAGAGGGAGCCCTAGGGCTCTCTGGTGTGTCAGTAGCAGCCATCATCACACCATTAGTGGTTGCATCAATTGACTGACTCTTTGGTAATGGCCCCACACCTCCGACGAAGGTTCCGAGGAGGCTGCTGTCTACTGAGTGACTTCTAGCCACTTGCTGCTTCACATACACTTCGCCTGTGCCATAGTCGGTGTCAGTGACAGTGGAGGCTGCTGAAGAGTATCTTTCATGCTTTGATACACTGTGTCCACCCAGCTCATTGGGCCACTGACTCCGCTGCAAAGCTTGCTGCACCTGCAGCATAATGAGACACCAGCAGCTTGCAGACATATCCTTGCACCCAGCAGTCCATGACTTGCAAAACCTGGCTTTGAGATTGGGACTGGAGTGCTGAATCAGTAGAACCAGACCCTATGCTGCGCATATTGTACATACATAGCATTGAATAGCAGCAGCAGGTGGACCTACCTGCAGGCAGAATGCCACTGCATCAACAGGCCTGTGGAAAGCCACACTCCAGCTGTCGCTGTTCAATGACATGACCAGCATGAGCTGTCACAGCCTTGCGCAGAATGGAGTTGTGGACCCCCAGGGCCCTGGTGGTGACCGCTGCATTCTGCTGCATCAGCTCTGTAGTGCAAACAACAGTGTACAGCCAGCTGAGGTGCATAGTACACGCTGCAAGCATTAGGACAACAATATGGCTGTGAGTTGATCATGCTTTGACTGGCGTGCAATGGCCTGTATGCTGCTGTGTGATCTGGCTCGGTGCTGTGTGACATGGCGCCTTGCTGTGCGACCTGGCACGGGGCTGTGCGATTGGACACGGCGCTGTGCGACCGGCGCAGCGCTGTGACCGGCGCAGTGCTGTGTGACCCGGCGCGCTGCTGTGTGACCTGGCACGGTGCTTTGTGACCTGGCACAGGGCTGTGTGACCTGGCATGGTGCTGTGTGACCCGGCGCGCTGCTGTGTGACCTGGCATGGTGCTGTGTGACCCGGCGCGCTGCTGTGTGACCTGGCACGGTGCTTTGTGACCTGGCACGGGGCTGTGTGACCTGGAATGGTGCTGTGTGACCCGGCGCGCTGCTGTGTGACCCAGCGCTGTTGTGTGACCCGGCGCTGTTGTGTGACCCGGCGCTGTTGTGTGACCCGGCGTGCTGCTGTGTGGCCTGGCACAGCGCTGTGTGACCTGGCACGGTGCTTTGTGACCTGGCACAGCATCTCATGACCTGGCACGGTGCTGTGTGACTTGGCACAGTGCTGTGTGACCTGGCACAGTGCTGTATGACCTGACACGGTGCTGTGTGACCTGGCATTGTGCTGTATGACCTAGCACAGTGCCTCATGACCTGGGACGGTGCTGTGTCACCTGGCACAGTGCCGCATGACCTGGCACGGTGCTGTGTGACCTGGCACGGTGCTGTATGACCTGACACGGTGCTGTGTGACTTGGTATTGGGCTGTATGACCTAGCACAGTGCTTCATGACCTGGCATGGTGCTCTGTAACCTGGCACAGCGCCTCATGGCCTGACACGGTGTTGTCTGACCTGGCACGGCGCTGTGTGACCTTGCATGGTGATGGCACGGTGCTGTGTGACCTGGCGCGCTGCTGTGTGACCTGGCACGACGCTGTGTGACCCAGCACAGCGCTGTGTGACCCAGCACAGTGCTGTGTGACCTGGCACGGCGCTGTCTGACCTGGCACGGTGCTGTATGACCTGGCACAGTGCCTCTTGACCTGGCATGGTCCTATGTGACCTGGCGTGGTGCTGTATGACCTGGCACGGTGCTGTATGACCTGACACAAGGCTCTGTGACCTGGCATTGTGCTGTATGACCTGACACGGTGCTCTGTGATGCCTAGCATGCAGCGGTGCAGCCTGGCACACTGCTGTGGCCTGGATTGTGGATGTCAA
>NSMO01002388.1:11597-21713 GCA_002588565.1 Coelastrella sp. UTEX B 3026
TACACGTCCTCATACCTGAGTAGCTCTCAACATCAGTGACAACAATGCTGGCAGGGCCACCATTTGGCACGCCCTTCAGCCTGTTTTTAGTCAACTCCTTTTCCCTTTGCCATTTCTTTCTTAGTGTCACTGTCATCCTCAGCCACACCAGCAGGCCAATGGCCGCCACTATCAGGAAGATAAGCAATGACGACACAACTGCTGTAGGCACGAACCAAGTTGGCAATGGCCGATTGATGTTCGGCATGCACACGAGTACTGTGTGGTTGCGGGTCCAGACTCCATGGTAACCCTGCAGTTCAAAATGGTGTTTGCACGTCGGTTGCTTATAGTCTGTGCTCTGCTAATGGGGCATCCCATTAGCAATCTCGGCAAGTCTGGGGGGCCATTAGCAAACCGTTTCACAATGCGGTCACCTGTCAAATGGACCGTCCAATCAGAGTCTCATGAGTAAACACACAGCTTGCGTTTTGAAGGCATGCGGCTCACCATGCAGGACCAGCCAGTCAAGCAAACACAGCTGACCAGTGTAACAGATGCTTACCCCAAGACACTTGCAGCGGTGGTATTGAAAATATGCAGGATCAATCTCCCAGCGCTGTGTCAGCATATCCACGTTAGCAAGGCTTCGAGCTTGGTCCCCCTGTGCAACAGAGCAGCGGCAGGTGCCGCCAGGTGCAACTGAGTTATGTAGTGTGAAAGTTGGTAGCACCCGTAATGATGCCTGGAGCGTGTTTTTGCAGTGGTGGATGCAGCAGAACTGGCGATCGAGTCCCATTTCTCTGATTTTAAGAACAGCATTACCGACGCCAAGGTGTCAGCAGCTGCAGCCGTGGCGCCCGATCGACTCACCATAAACTGGACTGAGCATGCTTAAAAAAGACATCAATGTGGTGGACGTCGACAAGCTTCCTGCTTACAGTTCAAGGCCGTGCGGTGTGTTCTCCAAAGCACTCACCAATTGTGTTGGTCTGAAACCCGAACAGTTTTGGACTGCGGCATCACGATTTTTCCAAACAGCTACAGGGCACTCCATATTTGACGCATCTGCTAAAGGAACTGTTATATGGGTCAGGTACAAGAAGCAGGGCAAAAGCTCCTCCTGCTGGCACACATGTGCATCAGCGCTGTCTGGGTTCGTCCCACTGCAGCTGAACTTGTTGCCGGTTAACTTGACGGTTAGCAGTTGGCTGACAACCCCCAACTCTGGTGGAATACGGCCTGTAAGCATGTTGTCATTCAGGAGAATGTTCACAGTGGCATAGCTCATCCTGCATGCCAGTGAGAGCAGACAGCCACATCTTATATCTCCCTGTGGAAGGCCCTGGTGCTACCGTTTACAGCTTTCAATGAAATAGTTTGCTGTGCAGGGGTTGCTGGATTGTGCACAGAAGCACCTTGTCCCAGATGGATCCGAGGCACTCACCCAACTGCAGGACTGAGTGTACCCGTCAGCCTATTGCTTGAGAAGTCTACCAGCCCTAGACGTGGCAGGTACCATATGCTCTCATCCAACGGTCCTGTCAGTAGGTTGCTGCGGAAGTTGATGGTGGTTAGAAAGGTCATGCGTCCAAGAGCGCTGTTTACAGTGCCACTCAACCTGCAGCAGAACATTTTGCTCTAGAGTGAGCTATTCTTGAGCCGGGGTGCACAGCTGCCAAATGACAAGCCAGGCTGGGCACCCAGCCTCGATGCAGTGACTGCCCGGTCAGAGTGATTGTTCTAGTCAGCCAGAGCTGAGCAACGTCACATTGAGTACAACATTGGCAGCACATGTTGAGGCACCACAGCAACACCGCAAATGTTGAGGTTCTCAGCAAAACTGTACGGCAGTCTCCTGCACACAGTCCATAATCAAGCTATGCGGCATTAGCCTAAATGCGTTGTTGGCTACTCGGCTCCTGACTGGCCCACAACGTCATTGGCAGTCCCAGAACCTGGGTAGACTATGATCAGTGGCTCACTTATTGCCAGCCGCATTAATCGACATCAGGTTGGACAACTTGTAAAAGGCTGCAGGTACGGTGCCCTCGATAGCATTGTTGCTGATGTCCATCATGCTGATCCAGCTCCAGCCCCAGCTTGGCACGTCAGGCAGCACACCCGTAAACATGTTGCCGCTGATATCCAAGAACCAGAGGTTTGTGCAGGGAAGTAGCTCAGACATGTTACCCTGGATCTGATTGCCACGCAGGTCCAGTGTCATGAGCTGGCCATGGCAGAAGTTGGGTGGCAGTGTGCCTGTAAGGGAGTTGGTTCCCAAGCCTATGAGCGTCATCTGAGTCATCTGTGGCAGGGCGCGTGGTATGGTACCCATCAGGCCAAGCCTGCCATCTGCATTGCGTCCTGCAGCATGAGGCAGCACACAAGGCAAGAGGTCATGTGAGGCTTGTGTTCCTGCAGCCTGCTGCCGCTCTGGTAGAACCAGGCCAGATGCAACCAGCCCTGGGGAATGGACACTGTCCAAAGTGCAGCTCAGTGGCCAACTAACAACCGCACCCATTGCACCTCTACTGTTTGATGTTACCTGTTAGGGCGGCTAGGCCCAGCCATGTCAACGATGTCAGCTCTGACAGCCACTCTGGGAGGGTGCCATGCATAGGGTTCCTGTCCAGATATAAATATGTCAGCTTATTCAGCTTGCGCAGTGCATCTGGAATGGTGCCTTCAATCCTGTTCTTGGCTGCAGGAACACAGTCATTGCAGAATTGTCAGCTGCCTTCTTGCTTTAGCATGCTGCCCCTTTGTGTATCAAGGTGTTCATTAGCAGCACCTGCAGCATCTGTTAATGCTTCGCAACTGCATTCAAGCTGGACCTTTCATGTGCATTGATGACCCTTTTGCATATTGCCAGCGAAACTCCAACCCGAAGACTACCAGCTACACAACAGGTGACAGAACACTACTGCTGCGTATTGGTCACCCACCTAGGTTCAATGTTGTTAGGTTGGCCATATCTCCCCAGATGTTGGTAAGGCTGCCTGATAAAGCATTCCCAGACAGCTCAAGCCGGACCAAGCCGCAGGCATGCAGCTGAGCTATGCTCTGCTGAAAGGCGTCATCTGATACGCTGCCGTTGAGGCCATTTACTTGCACATTGATCCCTTCTATCGTCTTCAGCAGGGTGCAAGCCGGCAGCGGAGTGAAAGATGGCCAGGCAGGCGGTGGCGCTATGCCTGTACAACATGTTATCCCATACCAATCACAGTAACTTGGCCATTTCCCATCTGCTGTTGTTCTGGAAGTGATCTCATCGCATGTCTTCGTAAGCAGGTCTTCCCAGCCCTGCCTGTTGCGCCACGACTTTATAGCTGTGTTGCTTGCGTTGTAGGTGCTTCTGAAGAAGGCTGCAAGTGCACTGCATGTTGCCTGCTGACAATCTGCTGTGCATTCCCATGTGCCTGGCGTGCTGCCCGCATCGAGCCCAGGACAAGTCAAGGGGGAATGTACAGGACTCCAGCCCGCCACTGGTGCACTTGCCAGCAGAGCTGCGACAAGGATGAGGCTCTGTCCAACCCGATGTTTTGAGTCAGCTGCTGCGCATGTCACACCGCCCAGTCCACCCATACCAGCCAGTATCAACTGACACCACTGTACTAAATATAAACTAGCCCATCTTTAGCAGCTTCGTGCTCGATGCACGCCCATCCCACCGCCATGTGCGTGGTCAAACAAGTCCGGCAGCTGCTTCTGAAACACATAATATGGCAGCGCAAGCGCGTGTTTGGTGATTCAGTACTTCAAAAAATGGCACGAAGGACTCAAGTAGCTGATTGCGGCAAACGGGACCCGACTCAAACGGTTTGAACAGCAGCGCACGGTTATGAGCAGAGGCCACGGTAGGTTCAGGACACGGAAGTCGTAGTGCCTTACACTTCTTGCCTATATGTACCTACACCAGAGACCAACTCCAGCAGCCCAATGCCAGGCTGCCCAAGCTTGGGGCCCAGGGTCTAGGCCCTTGCGCCGTGTGGACGATGCAGTGTTACCACCGGGGTAGGTCAGGATTTCGGATGAGTTGCAGACAGTGAAATAACTCAGCAGGGGGTCCAGGGGGGCGCTGTCAGGCCCCCCTGTGGGGTCTGGGGCGAAGCCGCGGAGCTCCAACGGACTCCACTGTCAGAAGCAAGACTTCTGTGGTAAAAACGGCATTTCCGCAGCAGATTCGAGGCCTGAATATGTCAGTTTTGTGCTGGCACATTCTGCGTAATCGGACTGCAACAACCTTCATCAGATTTGATAACGTCTGATGATTCATAACATATCACCCAATTGTCAGCAAACTTCGGTTTATCGACTGACATAACCAGACAGCTGCTCTACGATGAAGACGCCACTCAGGGCCCACAACATAGCTGAGATCAAAGCCTTGGTTTCCAGTACAAAACTGAGCCACTTCACCTGCCAAAAGTGTTGCAACCACCTCTGGAGGTGCCTGAGCCGCTAGTAGCCACCCACTTTATTATGCACTACTTAGACCCTGACGTGATACGCATACATCACAATATGCAACTTGCATATTCCTGGCACAAGAAACCTATGACAGAAAAAGTGATGAAGCGGATTCTTGTATGCACAAGCATACGTGCTTAGACCAAAACAACCTCACAAATGTGAAACCCCTTAGTGCGGTGTCACGCATTAGTTCACCACCTGCACAGGAAGCACATATCAAGTTCAAGCCTCCCAAAGCAACAAGCTCATGCACCAACCACAAGTATCACGAGCAGCACATGGCCACTGACTAGAGCTCACTCGCGCTCGCACTCTCAAGCAATAGCTCAATTCAAGAAGCAGCACACCATCAAAACAGCCACCATACCCTACAAAGCAATCTGCAATAACAGATGAGCAAAAACACAGGCTCAAGTATTTATGTGAACACAGATACCAAACACCTGCGATACATTCAAATAACTCAAACAAATTGCGATACTAGGGAATGCCAAAAAGAAAGCACAATTCTTCCGGAGCATAAATAAGCATGAAAGCCTACCACATGGCAATGCAGTCCCTAGGTTTGCAAACACAACAAGGCTGCAAGCATGGAGCTTTACAACTTGGAGCAATGTGGGCACAGCAATACAGTTTTGCAAATGCAATGCAGGTTGGCGAATGCAATGCAGGTTTGCAATACGACTGCTGGAAAACAACTCAACTGTGGCCAACAATTTCAAGGAATAGCCACAAAAGCTTGATGACCCCAAGCAACTGGTTATGGTCAATGACGATTCAACAGAAACCCTCACATACAACCCCGTTGTTGCCAGCAATAGCAATAAGTAGCCACAAATGCTTGACAACCCCAAGCAGCTTGTTATGATTAGTGGTTAAAACCCTCATAAGTCACTGTTACGGCTGGATGGCACAGTCAGCATGAGCGCAATATGCAGTAGCAGCATGTCAGCTAAATACTCTAGCGATGCAAGTAACAGCCGTGTATGCGGCTGACTCCTACTGAAGCTGTTCACAAGCAGTGTACCCCCGTAAACAGCTGCCTTTGCCAGAGTACCTCATCAGGCCA
The DNA here is from genome assembly GCA_002588565.1 of Coelastrella sp. UTEX B 3026. Taxonomy (NCBI): domain Eukaryota; kingdom Viridiplantae; phylum Chlorophyta; class Chlorophyceae; order Sphaeropleales; family Scenedesmaceae; genus Coelastrella; species Coelastrella sp. UTEX B 3026. The sequence goes on from NSMO01002388.1 coordinate 17,122, forward strand.
GCCACTCATGGCGCCAGTTGACTGCGGCTGCCTCATCAGCCACTCATAAGCAAGCCATCTCACAACCCAACTGCCCACCAACCTGAACTGCTTGCAGTCTCTCGTGGCGGTTGCTCCTGCTCTGTTACAGACTGCTGACCACGGCCGACACCTTCATCGCTACGAGGGACGCTTATAATGTTGGCCCAAGCCTGACGGAACTCTGGCATGATGTTCGGCAGTTTAACAGGACAGTCCTGCAACCCCAGCACTGGGCCGCTAGCTGCCATTACTAAGGTTCCTGCAGTAACAAAACAAGCAGATCAGTACATCTGAGGCATTGCTGTTTTCATATGTCTGGTCACTGTGAGCTGACCTCCTGGTTGGGTAGCAAGCATGCTGGAACACTCCCAATCTGAGGCAAGATTCAACATTAGAACAAAGACTGTACACACATGACCTCAAGGCTCACCCTTGGCGCCTTTTGAAGATGCGGTCTTGTGGAAACTGCCCTCTCTGTATACAGCATCGCTCCTCAAGGACACCACATCCATGGCTCCACACCCCTTGAAAGCATACGTGCCAATGTGCTCGGCGCTGACATGCACCACACGATGTGTCTCTGACACACTGCTGTCTGAGGCAGATGCTGGATCCAGTTCTTCTTTGTTATCTGCAGCCTCAGGCGCCTTGACATCACCGTCCAATTGGCCAGCTCCATGTATCTGCACTTCAGCATCGCCTGCTGCACTGCTTGGCCCTAATGTGCTGTCATCTGACTCAGCACCTTCCCTTGTGCCCTGGCTGTCGGAGGATTGTGCTGTATAGTCAGGCCCAGGCTGGCTCTTCGTGATATGTTGTGTTGCCCTTTGCCCCGCAGCTGCAGTGTTTGCACCCATTGCTGTCACACTACCGGTTCTCAAGTCAGCGGCTGAGGGAAGTGTAGCGGGCATGCGGGTTCCCGGTGATGCTGGTGTAGAGCCCGACAATGAGAACTGCCAATTGTTGTTCTGGTAGCTCTGCAGCTGCTGGGCATTACCTACCTGGGCGGCGTGAGCTTCATACTGCCATGAACTGCAACGGCAACACAACGCAAGAGAACAAAAATGTTCAGTGATGACAGCAGCTAGCGCAAGTCACACTCTCAGGACACACAGCATGGAGGACACCCGTTGGCAAAACATGACACATCAGTGCTCAGCCTCGGCACACCCATTTGAAGGCTTACTAGGCTTATCAGGCAGCTTCGTCACACAGTTACCAAACAAATTATGCACAGCGTTTGCCAGGCCGGTGCAGCGCACCGCACCACATAAACACATAGACATAGACATAGGCAAGACATGTCCACACGTACAGAGTCTGAAAGGTTTCAGTTGCTGCCATGGGTTTGTACGTTGAAAACCTTTCGATAGGCTGTACCAAAGCCAGCAGGTGCATATCAACACCAGCCACACCTGAACACGCCTTGCGCCATGTCCATACTCATGGCCACGTGTCCGGGCTGAGCCGCTGCACTCATGATGCGGGCTGCAAGGTTGACAGATGTGCCAAAATAGTCTGCACGACCCTGTGAGCATCAGGGACAGTGGACATGGTGTCAGCGCTTTCATCTCTATACTCAACGTGCACAAGCTGCATCAACTAGACCCCGCACCCCAGCACAACTCTGGCAGAGCAACATCAACTGCGCACATGGTTGATTTACACATAGGCTTGCAGCTGCTGACATACTGAACATACAATACCTGCAACATCAAGCATAGTACTGACTTTCTTACCAGGTGGTCTGGTGAGATGGAGTCAGGAACCCCTTCAGCCAGTCCCATCTTCAGTGACGGCCGCTGACCCAAGCCTGCGGTAGACCCTGAAACACGCCCACCAGAATTGGAGAACAACCTGTTGGAGCTCAATGCCGCAAACGCATCCATAACCTCCAAGGGCCATGGAAGCTGCTGCAATACCTCCTGCAGACAGTTTGATAATTGGCAAGGTGTGTTGGCAAGGTGTGTTGGTGCAGAGATTCATGCACACTATGCCTGGTGTTGTCAGCTGATGTATAACAGGGGCGCATGATGTAACCAAGCAGTCACCATTTCACCATTGCACAACAATATGACAGTAGATTCATCGACCAGTCTGAGAGTTTTTTTGGACCCAAATCGCCGGTCACGGCTTGCCTGCATCATCAAGCACCACTCTGCTGCTCTTGCCGGCTCCCTGAAGGCCACCATGTACTTCAGCACAGCCTCCTGCTCACGACAGAGGTAACCATCAGGCAGAGACAACAGCAGGGCCTGCAGAGAACATGAAGAATTGGTACACCACCAGTGAGTTTGCCCTGGTTCTGGGGTCCAAACTAGTCTATAGGAGCTCTAGACAGCGACGTGGTCAACAGGTAGACACTCTCTGCATTCCGCGTCCAGGTCAGGACGCTAGCTGTACAACGGCAAGCAGCTTTCAGCACCTTAGGCGCAAAACCATCAGACCCACCTGCATTGTCCTTCCCAGGACGTTGTGAACAACTGTCGCAACATGATCTTTCTTGCGCACCAGCACCTTGCCACCCTCAATACAAGCGAATACAATTGTCACAGGCGGTAACAAAGAGCGCTGCAGGTTCAAGAATGCCGCAGTAGGCCCGAGGTCAGCCACATCTGTACCTGCATACACGACATGCACAGACTTGCATATTCAGTTCGTGAGGGCATTCATGCAATTGCTAGGCAACACATAGCTTCTGCCAGATGCAACTTGCAGCTTCTGTCAGCTGTTATCATCTTTGAAAACTTGAAGCAGTTGCAAACAGGAGTTAATTGGGATGCACATCAAGCTGTCAGAGCATAAGCAGCAATGCAACTGTACTGAAGCAGGTAGCAAGCAACAACCAAACAAACTGGACCAGCGGTTTACCTGGAGCATCAAAGTAGCCTCTGGTTACGATCTGCGTTTTGGGGCTTAGGTTTAACTTTCCTGACCAGACTTTGGCCCTGGCATGCAGTGGACGCGCCACAATGCAGAACAGGTGCAGCCCCATCTGCCGGCAGGCACCAGATACACCAAATCCACAAGCAGCTGCTGCTGCAGCAGCTGCAATGGAAGCCTTGGTGCCGGTGCAGGTCATTGCCTGCCCATCCTGCAGCCAGCCTAGCACTGCGGTCTCCAGGCTGTTGTTTGTGCCTGGCTGGCCGTGTGATTTGGCTGCAGCAGCTGTGGAGCGCAGTGCACTGCCGATGGCCGGCGCATAGAACTGCCCCATGTCTAACAGCAAAGGCTCCCTGTCATGTGGGCTGGCACCACTGAATTTGGCAAGAAGCCACCTGCATTGTCAATAGCACAGCAGCGGCATGGTAAACAAATGGAGTGACCGCAAGCATCAATGTACTGTAAGCAAGCCAAATTGGGTTAACTTGATGGACCCCAAGTCTGGCAAGTGCCTTACTGGGTTGGCGACATATGCATGAATCCCTGGCGGGTATCTGAATTGCTGCCAAGCACCTCGGCGCTGAGTAGGAGTCTAGTGAACTGGCATTGACAGCAACCTAGCTCACTTGATGGACAGCCTTCCATGCAGCAGTCCCTCAGCATTGGTAGCTAACTGAACAATCTTGTCATTGTAGCCGTTATGATCCACACCAGCCAAGTCAGCAAGCCAATTCACGACAGCCTCAGCTGTGCTTGCATCCAGCAACACTTGACCTCCATTGGCCTTGTCTGACACAGCTGCGTACACAGAGGGCAACCGCAGCAGCAGTAGAGATTGCTTTTCCTTGACGCGCAGTATATGACAAGCCCGCTGGCAGCTGCAAACCGCTTGTGTGGAGCTGCTTGCTGTTGTAGTGAACCGCTCAAGGATCTGAACAGTGTAAGTAGCGCTGCAAATGGCACTTATTCCCAGACACAGTCATGTATGCAGGTGAGATTGCCATTGCATATGCTTCACAGGTATCAACCGGCTACGAGTGCCACGGGCATAAAAGTGGTCACAGAATGCAATGCTTACCCTTTGCAATTTCAAAGACAGCGGATCGCCTGATGTCAGTGTTCCCGCCCACTAAGCCACTCACAACACCCATCCGGACCTTCAATCCACGGATGACTCCCATACCGCCCGTTGAGCTCTTCTGGCTGCCCGCATTGGTTACACTGAGCACCTCTCTGTTCATGTCGCCATTGCTGGAAGTCCTCCTGTCTGGACCTTCAGACTCGAACGAGGAGGGGCGGCGAGGCTCATGCTGCTGTGTTTGGCTAGGGCCGGTAACCTCAGGCATGGTGTCCTCTGCAGATGCCACCTTGGCAGACCTGCCGAAAGGCACCTTAACTCGCCGGAGTAGCCCTGGTAGACTGGTGAAGCCGCCAACGGAACTTAGGTTCAGAGATCTGAAGTTGCCTGTCTGGCTTCCAGCTTGCTTGCCTGTCAAGCTTGTTGCAATATTGCTGAAAACGACTGACCGCCTGTTGGTTGGCTGTCTATTACTGCCTTCCAATGTAACATGGCTTGTATCGCTGGTGCTGGATGTGACCGATGAGTGCCGGTTGACAGGCTTCTTGGATGCATTGCCTCCCAACTCACTGGGCCAATGTGCTTTCTGCAGAGCTTGTTGTACCTGCAG
>NSMO01002399.1:5607-16696 GCA_002588565.1 Coelastrella sp. UTEX B 3026
ATCAAATGTGGCCGTGGCAGAAGCAGGCTTTGATCGCTTGGTGCCTGGTGTGCAGTACCTGAACATCGCCCCCCCCCCTTCCCCCCCCCCCCCCCCCCCCCCCCCCCCCCCCCCCCGGGCCCCAAGCCCCACCACCGTCACCCCCAGCACCTACCTGCCTCTCAGACGACTTCTCCAGTTCTGGTTTGATACGTTTTGACCAAGCAAATTGCGCTCCTGACATGTTAGCGCGCCGCCCAATGTTCTCCCAAGCCTCTGCAGGGACTTCTCTTGGCCGGTAGAACCAGTAGCACTGCAAACAGAATGCCCCGAGCACAAGGCATCAAGCGTATTAGCTAGAAGCAGCGCCAGACACATAGCAGCTAACCCCTCATTGGAGCAAAAAGGCACTCTGACATTTCGCATGTCATGTTTGCGACAGCTTTGCCTGCTTGCTGTCAACTGCTGAAGCTGTTGAATGTGTACTCATGACCATGTCAGCAAAGGCAGCGTCAGCAAGGGACTGAAGCAGGCCAGCATTGATTTGCGGCGACATCACAAAGCTAGCTAGGTATTGCAGACCCAGCAAACAACACCAATCAACATGCAAGGTACATTGTTGTCCAGTCAAGGCAGACTGACCTCCAACATGAAGTCTTCCAGTTTGTATGTGCCTGCTTCGCCATTTACCGGCTTGGCAACTGTTTTGCGCCAAATCTGCAGCAAGCACAAGGAGGTGCATGTTTAGTTTGCATCATCTAACAGCTGCGACTGCATTCAAAACAACTGCTGATGCAGGAACATGATGTGGGTGTGCTGTCTGCCAACTGCAATCCCTCTTGGCTGCATGGGCCTGCTCCAGCTGTACAACCTGCACTCTACGTGTTGCTGCATCCACCCTACCACATCTGGTTACAAAGCTGCCCTTTGAGGCTCAGCAAAAGCACGCAGGCTGCTGTTGTTCCTGCAGCATTGCCCCGTAACAGTTGAGAGCAGACTGCACATATCGCTCTTGGCTAACACCACCATGAAAGGATTTGGAGCTCGTTGCAGTCAACACGGCAGAATAGGTCTCAAGCTGCCCAAATCTGGAGATGCAGCTCCACGACAGCCGACAGAATTCGTATGTTACCTTGTCAATGAGCCCGATGTATGGAGCAGTGTCTGGTTCAGCTGCATGCAGACACAACAGCAATGGAAACAGTAGCTCAGCCATACAGCTCTGCCTGAATACTCCTCTGAGACATTTGCGAAAGCACAATTTGAGCGCCAACAGTTGGCTCATCTACTGGAACTGTCTGGCACACTGTCTGGAACAAAAGAAAGTTATAGGTCTCGTTTGCTATATTCAAACCGAGACCCTGACAACCCCTGTTCCAGCTCACAGGCTGCAGACTCTGCTGTCCAACGGGGCAAAGCTGCTACTGCGTGACAATCGCTGCTGGGCCTGTGAAACGTGAACCTTTCAGTCTGTGACTTACATACAATCATGACAACCGTGTACTTCTTCAGGATGTACTTCCTGATGTTCTGCTTTTTGTCTGCAGCATCTGCAGCATCCGGTACAACGACCTCCTGCAAACAAAGGTAGCTTTATTGTTTGCTGCTTGTCGGGACGTTTAAAACACCACTCATGGGTGGGCTGCAATCTAACGCAAGCCAGACTGCTGTAGATTGCTAGAGCAGAGTGTGCGACTGCGGCTGCGCTGTGTAATGCCCACACTGCGAGGGCACGACCTGCTGCAACAACCAGTTGCTTTTGCTGCGTGTCGCCTATTGCATGGATCGCTACCTTGCATCGTATGTAGCCTGGCTGACTCTTGTCATCTGCAGCAGCACATCACAGTGTCACAGGCATAGCGGCAGAAGCATTGCAAAGGCAGGAGGTGCTGGCAATGGCTTCCCCGGAACCACGACGTATGACTACAGTAGCATTCCTTGTAAACCAACTGAAACCCGCCACAGAGCGAGTTCCGACCATCTGCTACATCTAAAGGCATCAGCAGCACACTAGCAAACCGCCAATCTCAACATCAATACGCTGGAGCGCACCTTCTTCCTTGATCACTTTCACAAGGTCATAATGATCTCCTGTAACTATGTTGTGCAACCAAGGAGGATACGGCTCCTCATCCTCGTCTTCCTCTGCACTGTCATCATTCTCCTCGCTAGGCAAGTCATCTTCCAGTTCATGCTTTCCCATCTGTTCTACCAGTACTTTCTATCAGAAAGATATCACATGATCCTGCAGCGTCGGTTGATGCAGCGGCTTGTAGGTGGCAGCAGTTTTTGCACAAGCTCAGTCCTGCAACGTGCGTGGATCACGCAGAGATGGCACGCGCTTCAGACGGCGATCTGGATATTATTGATACAATACAATTACTCTTTGAGCCGGTCTGTGCTGCTGTGGATCTTCAACGCAAGTCGCACTTGCTGTACCCTGCCAGGGTTGCTGTTTGTGCGGTTTAGATCCTGGTGTTGTGGCCGCCAACGGGTGCTTCGTCAACGTGTTGCAGTTCATCATCATCCCCGGATAACCACAGCCCGAGACGTTGCTCTTGATGCGGGCAGAGAGTCAAGATTTAGTAAGCCAGGGATCTGTGCCATCTGTCAAGTTTGAATTGAATCCCACTTGGCGTGACGATCGCATACTGTCACTGAGCACAGCACTTGCTCATGACAAATGTGTCCTGCAAGAGGCTCCCAGAGGCAGAGTCAGCTACTAGCGAAGTGCTCCTATCATCGCATGAGCTGATGTAGATCAACAACAGCGCCAAACTGTCAAAGAGACTGAGCCAATGCAAACAGGATAGATGCGTTGGCATAAGCCACACTGTGATTGGTGCTATCCCAACCAGCACATTCAAAAGCAGGGTTGCTTGGCGAGAACATCCCCTAAACAAAAAGAGCAGGGTCTTGTCGTAAAGGGTCGTGCCAAGCAAAGCAATGGCAGGCCAGTCAAACAAGTAGAGCTGTAAAATACAATTCTGTCATAGGGTCACAGGACCTCAAGAGGGCCCAACAGCAACATGGCGAAATTGCAGTTGCTGTTTTGCAGCATTTGAAGTATTGGTCAACAGCGCATACGTAACCCACTGCACGAACTGCAACTGCCACATTCTCAACGCTGTGCTACTGGGTTCTGCAGTTCATGATACGATACCAATGACAGTTATAATAGTATCAGGCAGCTTGGTGACCTTGCCGCCCCACACTTGCCGTCCTGTCCAAAACCTATGCTAGCACGTAGTACAAATCACAAACACACCATCTAAAGCCCTACAGCGTTGATCAATCACCATGCACAGCAGCTTCTAAAGCTGCAACAGATTCTGGCAGCTGCTTCCCCTGCCACAGCATCTGCAACACAGCCAGCAGACTCTCCTCCGAACACTTCCTAACAGCACCCCGACAGTTCTGCATATCAACCTTCCTGAAGAACAAAGCCTGATTGGGCTTAGCCAGTCCCAGAGCCTCCAGCAGGTTCAGTCGATTGTCGCCATCTTCTGCCACTGCATTCAAGTCACACTCCAAAACCTGGTCGAAGTTTCGCCAAGTGTGAGGGTGGCGGGTCTTGGTTGGGTGGTACAGCGCCAAAGTGGGACAGCAGTCTAGCAACACACCATGATGTAAGTCACCCGACTCAGCAGCCAACTCCTTGGTAGCTGCATCTGATGCTGCTTTATCCTTTAGTATTGCTGCTGTGCTGCGTGTGACCTGTCGCCCCGGCCCAGGCCCCCCACTACTGCGTTGAGACACACCAGCAGAAGCTACTCCTGCTGCTCCTGGTGCTGCAGGGTACCTAGGAGGCAGCCCCCCTGCTGCAACTGCAGCTGTGGTGGTGCTGCTACTGCTGCTGTTGCTGCCTGGTCCCTGCTGCTGTGGCCCTAACACCGATCTCCTGCGTCGAGTTGGCCTGCTGGGTCCCACTGTACTGTTTCCTGAGTCACTAGCACAGCCAGCTTCCATCAGCTCCTGCTGTCGCAGTGCTGCAGCAGCAGCTTCAGCTTGAATAGCCATAAACAGCTCCTCTGCAGAAGCATAGGGCTCATCATCCTCGCTGCTGCCACCGCTGCCAGGTATCGCTGCCAGCAGCTTGATCCTGCGCTGCTCTGTCTGTTCCTCGTTTTCCAGCTGCATCTCCTGCTGCTTCTGCTGCTGCCGCACTGCTGCTATGTAGTTCCGCAGCTTACTGCGTATGACAACCCTGCCGAAGCCGTACTTGAGTGCTGCTGTGATGATCATGAATTCATCAGCAGCGACAGCAGCATCCGGCTGCATGTAGCGCTGGTTGAGGACTTCTGCAACTCGCAGGATCTGCTGCTTCTTAGACATCAGAGCTAGCAACAAGGGCCTGCAGACACATGTACAGAACATTGGCCACTGTCAAGCTACTCTACAGGCCACAGATCACAGCAACACTGGCAACAGCATGACTGTAACTTCATAGCCGGCTGGCAGATGGGTTACTATGCAAGTACAGCACACACGGCGCTCAACCAGTGTGCCGCCCTCCCTGCAAACAGTTGTGCAAGTGAGCCCATTGTAGACTGCTGCCAAGAGCCAGTCACCGACACACAGTCTTACATCTGTATAGCCCGGCAAACACACGCACGACGTGGTGAGCAGCTAGCAGCTGCTGAGACATATGTAGAGTATGGTGTGTGTAATGTGCAGTAACTTCTGAACGTGCAAAGATACCGAACAAGAGCAATCCCTTACCTGGACAGTATCATCCATGTGTGATGAAATGTCAGGTTATCTCCCCAATCACTCGCCTCGGCAGGACTCATTCCCAGCCGCTGATGCAGTGCTGCTGCTGCCACACCGCGAGCAGCAGCATCATAGGCCCGCCCAAACTGGAAAGATCCAAACATGCTGACACCTGTCGGCAGTGGCAGCGGCAACGCTGTCACTGGCACATCTAGCCCGCTAGCCAGCTGTATATGCTGTAAGTTGGGGCACCGCTGCAGCATCTCAGCTTTGGCAGAAAGGATGGCATCTGTCAGGCTGACTTTGCCCCACTCTGACTTGATTGCGACCGCTACCCGCCGCTTGGCTATCCACTCGTGACCTGGCACAGCGTGGTTTAGCACCACGCGCTTTAGGTGCACCAGCACTACAACCTTGCCCTCGTGGAACTGCTCCCAGGCCTCCCAGGCTGCTGCTGCCGACACTCCGGTATCATGTACCAGCAGCAGCACACCTGCTTCAGCTGACAGTGCAGTAGCTGGCAGCCCAGCAGCAGCACGTTTTGCAGCCCTGGCTGCTGCTGCAGCTGAACTGCTCAGCAAGCAAGGGTCGCGGATGTCAGCTAGGTTCAGGCCCAGGGGGGCAACAGTGATGCCCAGCATCCTTGCACCCGCCTCTGCAGCAGACTCATAAGCATCTGAGTCCCACATATCGCTATGCTCCCTGCGCTTGTAGTCCCCTGGTTCGGCATGTTTTGCTGGGAGTCTGCGGGTGGTGTCTAGGTACAAGTTGTAGCTGCTGTGTGCATCTGCTGCAGCAGTTGTATCGCTTGCTTCATCACTGCTGGTGCATCCTGCTGCACGCGGGTGCTTGTACGCTGCTGCTGCAGGGAGGGGCTGCATCTGCCAGGCCTGATATTGGAGATCCTTCAGGCCTGAGGCGTGGTGAGACACTGCTAGTCCCTGCCTTGCCAGCTGCTGTGGTCTGTGCTGCTGACCAAAGCCTGACGACCAGCCCATGTCAGCATCGCTGCTGTGCAAGCCCAGAGCAGACCGCTGCTGCTGCTGCTGCTGTCGCTGCTGCCGAGCCGTTAGAGCACCGCCTGACAACTTGTACCCCTCCTGCTGCCGCTGCTGCCGCTGCAGCTCCTGCAGTCTTCTTCGCTCCCTACGGCCGCGATCTGCTGCTGCTAGTTCTTCCCGCTGCCACCGCTGCGGCTGCTGCCAGGACTGCTGGTCAGCAGACTGCCTCTGCCTGTGTTGGTCATTTCGCTGCTGCAAAAGCTCCATGAGCTGCTGCTTGCGCTCCTGCAGCCGTAGTCTGGCCCCCTTGAGTTGGCTGCCGGCATACAGATAGTCAAAGTCCCCTGTTGTAGGATTCCACCTGGAACACCAGCCTGATCTTACAGCACCACCAGCAGTACTGCTGATAGCCCTCGGCTGCTCTGATGCTGGTGCTGATGCCGCTGCATGAATGACAGGTGCGGCAACCTGCCGCTGCTGCTGCTGCTGCGGGTCTTGAGCTGCTACTTCGCTGGCTGCCGATGGTTCTTGCTGCTGCTGCAGCTGTGGCTCTGCTGCTGCTGCAGGGTTGCCAACTTGAGCTTGCTGCTCTAGCTGTTGTGCTCCAGTGACTTTAGCAGAAACTGCCTGCAACTGCTGTGCTGCTGGTGCGGCTGCCGCTGCTGCTGCAGAGTCACCCAACGGTGCTGGCTGCAGTGACTGTTCCTCTACCTGTTGTGCTGCTGCTGTGGCAGTCTCAAATACTGCCTGCTGTTGCGGTTCCTGTTGTAACTCGCTTGCTGCTAATGCATGAGAAGATGGCCCATGCTGCAGGGGCCGCTGTTGGTCTTGGCAGTTGCCATATGCTTGCTGTGCTGAGCGCTCTCTGCTAACAGCAGCAACCCTTCTGCTGCTAGCAACAGCTTGCTGCTGCATGTTGCCAGCAGCAGCAGCAGCAGCAAGCCCTGCATGACTTTGCGCTGCAGCTGCTGCTGCAGTTACAGGTGCAGCTGCCAGCCAGCTGTGGTACAGATCCATAATGCCATTGTGCATGTAACTCCACGCAAAAGGCCCTGGAGCCGTACCTAAACTGTACTGCTGTGGTGCTGCAGGGGCCAGGTAGCCCCAGCCAGGATGCTGCTGGGTGGCGGCAGCAGCTGCTGCAGCGGCCGCTGCTGCTGCCCATGATTGCCACATAGCATACTGTTGCACAGGTACAGCCGGCAGCCCTTGTACAGTATGAAGCGCTTGAGCTGCTGGGTTTGCTGCAGCGACTGCTGCTTGACTAGTTGCAGCGGACGCTGGCAGGTTCCTGCTGCCACCAACAGCAGCTACAGCTGCAGGTGTAGCTGTTGCATGTCCTGGAGCGGCACCAGCAGCTGCTGCAAATGGAGTGACATCAGGCATGCCCAGTGCAGTTTCGCTGCTGCTGGCCTCAACAGTGCTGGCATATGCTGCTATTGCAGCTGGTCCCAAGAGGCTTGTGCATGCTTCAGCTGCTGTTGCACTTGCAGCTGGTTCTGATGAGTTGGTCTGCATAAGCTGCTGGGTTGCGGGATCCTGCAAAACCTCCAAAGACTGCTGCTGTTGCTGCTGCTGCTGCTGTCCCAAGGTTGCCTGCAGCTGCACAGCTCCAGCAGGTCCCTGCTGGGTCAAGCCTGCTGCCTGGCTAAACTCATTTGGTGCCTGTTGCTCCAGCTGCTGAACATGCCCAGCCTGGTCTTGCTGCTCAAATTCACCCTGCTGCTGCTGCTGCTGCTGAGGTTCTGTAAGGTGCACATATTGCGGATGCTGCTGTGTGATTGCTTCATCCCGTGCCCCTACAAGAGGGTGCAGGGCTACAGCCACCTCCTGCTGTCGGTATTGCTCATGCTCGCCTGTGCCTAGCTGTGTCGGCAGGCAAGTATGTTGCTTCTGCTGCTGCTGGCTGGTGAGCAAGGCACTGTCCTGCTCAACCTTGTCCCCGTTGGCCGGCTGTTGCTGTGAGTGTTGCTGCTGCTCACACGCACCTGACAGCAACCTGTGATCCCCATAAGGCTGCTGACAATCAAACTCTGCAGCTGATGGCGCCTGCAATGTTGCAAGCTCCTGCTGTTGCTGCATACCGGTATCCTGCGTGAGCAAGCCACTATCTCGCTCAACCCGGCACTCTTTGGCCCGCTGCTGTGACTGTTGCTGCTCACACAGCCCCAGCAATAGGTCCTTATTTCCATCAGACTGCTGATGATTGACCTCTGCAGTCTGCATTGCCTGCTGCTGTGACTGCTGCTGGAGATGCAGACCAGTTTCTGCTCGCTGCTGCAGGTCTGCGACTGCACTGCGATCACTGGCAAGGAGATGCTGTGGCTGCTGTGGTGCCAAATGTTCTGATGCTGTCGGCAACTGCAACCCCACAGGCAATTGTTGCTGTTGCTGCTGCTGTTGTTCAGCTGCTGAATCTTGCCAGGCCTGCTGTACTGCAGCATCTACACCATCCACGCGATCATTTCCAGTAGCAGAATGCTGCTGTTCATACTGTGACTGGGCCTGCTGCTGCAGATCTGACACCTGCTGCAGCTGCTGCTCATAAATAGGTCCTTCTGATGGGTGCAAGCTAGGTGCTGCTTCTCTTTGCAAGTGCTGCAGGTCATACCATTGAAGGGGTGGTTCTGCAGAAGCGAGCTGCTCCCGTGACTGCTGATGCTGGCAGACCTCCTTACTTACATCAGGTACCAGCTGATCTTCACCGCACTCTTCCTGAGCAGTCGCTGTTGCCTGCTGCCCAAAGTGAGATGACACATCCTGCTGCCGTAGCTGGCACCACTCTGAATGCAGGGCACCGAAGCCACCAGCTGCGTGCTGCTGCTGGGGATGCTGCATCTGCTCTGATTGATGAACAGCTGATTGTAGCAGCTGTGGCTCCATGGACTGTTGCTGCTGGGTGTGCTCTGGACAGGGCTCATGTTGCTGCTGTAGCTGGGCAGACAGTGCCGCCTGCTGCAGCTGCTCTTCTGCTACAACGCCATTCCTGCCACAATTGCTAGGTACCGGGTGATGGCTGGGCTGCTGTTGTAGGGTGACTGCAAACCCAATGCTATCGCAAGTCAGCTGCTGTTGACTGTGCTGCTGTGCTTCAGGCTGGTGTTGCTGAGCTGCGGCAGGCATCATAATATCAAAGGTAGGCTGCTCAAAAGCACCACTAATGTGCTGCCCAGCTTCCACAGCTGCAAGACAACCCGACTGTTGCTGCGGTTCCTGCTGATTGACTGATGAGGCCTGGCTTGTCAGCACCACATTGGCCTCAGCATCTCTAGAATCACCAGCACAAACACAAAATTCCTGCTGCTGCTGTTGACCTCTGCTGTAGTCGCCAGCTGTATTGTGGTCGCTGTTGCGCTCGCGCCAATGAGCAGGAAGGGTAAACTCCTCTGCTGGTGGAGGTTGCAGCTGCTGTACCAGAGCCACAAAGGTGCTGTGGCTGCTGCCCACCAGCTCTGCTGCAACAGAACCTTCTGCAGCTGCGCCACCTTGCTGCTGGCTGTCATCCAGCACGGGCGTGGGGCCAGCTGCTGCATTGCTGCTATCCTGCACTGCTGCTGCACCTCTGGCTGCAGCATAAGATGCATCGCCAGGTGAATATGCCCGCAACCGCCGTGGATAATGGCTTTGGGCGCAGGGCCCTGAAGGCTCAATTTCCGCTGCAGCAGCTGCAGGTAGCTGCCAATCCTCATCAGCTGAATCATCCCCATCATCATGATGACGTTTATGTCTCTTGATACCCCTGTTGTCTGCTTCAACAGCTGCAGCAGTTGCATGCTGGACACACTGCCGCTGCTGCTGGGTACCCCTACTGGCAGCTGACTGCTGTAGCAAGCTGCTGCAATCTCCCGTGCGCCTGCTTCTGGGATTGCGAGGACCATGCGCCACAGGGCTGCCGACTACAGCATCATCAGTGCATGCCGTTGCAGCAATGTCTGCAGCTGGCGATGCCAAATACTGCTGTTCTACTTGCTGCCGAACATCGTCACAAACAGTCACGTCCTGTAAACATCTGGTGTGATGACTACTGCAACGCTTCCTGGGACTGCGTGCACCGTGCGTTAACCAGCTGTAATGTGGTTCGGCATCTGCATCTGCAGCAGCAGCAGCTGCTGCCGGAGTGCCCCCGTCGTTTGTTCTTCTCGAGGGACTTGATCTCGAGGGACTTGATTGTGCTGCAGAAGTACCACACGCAGTCTCCTGTGAACATAGTGCGAGCAGCTTACATTCCAAACTGCAGTACTTACTGCAAGCATCTGCCAGTGGCTGTCCATCCACTACGCAGAAGCCCCCTGCCATTGCTGCTGCTGATAGCTTTCCTGCTGGCCTCAGCCGCTGCGGCCAAGGATGCAAGAGCACCACCTTATGCTGCTGGTTACACCTGTGCTGCTGGACCCCTGAGACATCGGCTAACTGACAGATGTCCTTCACTAGTACTGCTAGCTGCTTGCTGTATTGCTTGATTGACAGGAGCCCCTTCTGCTGCTGTCGTTCGCAGCACTGGCTGCAGTATCCCTGGATAGGATCGGCTGGACTGAAGTATTTAATAAGGGCATCTGAGTCACCATGCGCAGGTGCACATGATGGACATGGCTGATACAGAAAGCTACAAGCTACCAGCTGTTGTAACAGTGTGGTGTCTTGAGAATCATCAGCTGCTGCAGGATCCAGGGTGCTGACGTCTAGCTGTCCTAATGCTGGTTGACTGCAAAGCTCAGGTATGCTTTCTGCTGCAGTGGCTGCAGAAGGCTGCTGGCCTAGCTCGTCAGCTGAAGCGCTGGCGTCTCCCAAACAACCACCAGGACCAACTCCTGTGCCAGCAGCAGGTGCAGCAGCAGCTGCTGAGGTGCTTCCTGCTGCTGCTGCCGGCAGATCCGCAACTACAGTCTCCCCACAGGCCTGCAAGGCGGCCTGCCCCAGCTCAGTCTGCAGCTTACATTGGACGCTGCAGTACTTGCTGCTAGCACTCGCCAGTGGTCGGCCGTCAACCACACACCTGCTAGCAAAGTCCAGCGTCGCTGCCAGGCATGGCCAGCGCAGCAGATGCACTACTTTCTGGGTAGACGTCCAAACGTACTGCTGTATGCCAGAAATATCAGCCAAGTCGCCAATATGGCAAACCTTTACCACAGGGTGCCTCCTGAGCAGCACGATGTGCAGCTGCTCAAGCTGCTGTTGCTGCTGCTGCCAGCCTGGCTGACAACAAAACTGCACAAGCTTCTGCAGCCATGCGGTGCCCTGGGCATCTGATGCTGCTGTTGCTGCTGGGGCATCTGCAGGATTTTCTGACGCCTGCAGTGGGACTGTGCTGTCTGGCTCGGTGAGCATGATGTCCCTTGCTGCCTGGCCATCTGCAGCCTGCTCAACTGCAACTGCTGATACAGCTTGTAGTGTATTGC
>NSMO01002400.1:0-10527 GCA_002588565.1 Coelastrella sp. UTEX B 3026
ATGCCTGCTGCCAAGCGACTGAGGAGGTAACTTGACTATGTTCCAGTGAAGCGTATCAGCCATTGGTTTGCAGCTGTCTTCTTCATCTGCAGATCATCTGCAGATGAAGAAGACAGCTGCAAACCAATGGCTGATACGCTTCACTGGAATATAGTCATAGTTTGCAATGCAGATGTTGATCAAGAAATCAGAGCCACTGTAATTGCACCGCTGATAGCTGTGCTATCATTTCAAGCATGCTGGCATGCACTGCAAGTGCTTGTATTGGTTATGAACTACAGATCAGCAGCTCAAGGTTCTTACCCCAACTGTAAGGCACTCATACACAGGGTCATCCTGCTGCACAAAGCCGACTTGTCTGCTGTGACCGACATCAAACACTTGGTCATTCAGGTTCACTACACAGCAGATGGACGCATAGTAATGGGTCAGTATGCATAGTCAACGTTTGGCCAGAAGAGCAGTTCACTCATCATACTCCGTGGACATTTTAGCAAGACACGTTGTGGCACAAGCACGGTCATAAACAGCTCATGACAGAACGAACACATGGACGGCTGGCTTCACAAGCGTTCAGCCGAGTTCTCATCTCGTCACTGCCATGCTGCAACAACATGTACAATGCCTCTTCACAGCACACTGTAAGGGCAAGACACGGCCCATTGAGGCACCCAGCGCCTTGGGCCGCACTGTACACGCTTAGGAACCTTGATGTTGCAGTCGTACGGGCATGAGGACCCCACACCAGCAGCAGGTGACTGTTGTCCACAGCTCACCTTGTCCATCATGTGGCAACAGCAACGTTCCTGCAAGTACGTGCAGCAGCGCACCAGCTCCACCACCAGCAGGACCCATCAGCGCTAGAACCTCGCCCGGCCTGGCCTCCCCTGAGACATCACACAGCAGATGATGCTGGACGTCTCTTGCAGGACCTCTCTGCACATGCCTGTGTTGCTGCAGGGTTTGGGCCTGGGGTTGCTGCTTCTGCAGGCATTGCTGTTGGTGACTGGTAGTCCCGCTAGGCAATAGCTTGATCCAACCGGATAGTGAGACACTGCCTGGCTTTCTGCTGCGCGGGACCTCTGGTGTGTCAGATGCTGCTGTAAGCTGGCTGCGTGGCTCTTGTACAGAACCTTGATATGTTTGATGACCTGGTATGGCCCGTGACGTGGTGTTGATGATTGTACAGCTGGATGGCAGTGCGACTGTCAAGCGACTGAAGGTCAGTAGAACCTGATGGCACTGAGGCACCTTTCTGATCAGCTGCAGCTGCCGAACATGAGCTGAAGTCTCCGAGTGAATGGAGCTGAGCTCGGCTATGTCATCGAAAGCCTCTAAGTCCTGCAAATTCAACACGTGTAACATGCGGTGGCAATCAGAAGAGCAATACGTACTGGTGCCAAAAAAGCCATATCTTGGCAATAGAATTTCCTTCCAAGGACTTGCTGGCACGCGTTGCACGTTCTCAGGCGATGGCAAACCACAAGAGGCTACTCAAGCTCGGTGACCTGGCACTGCTGCAGTATTACACTGCAACTCATATTCACTGATGAGAAAGTTGCACCAGCAACTTGTTCAGTCGCTTGGGTATCAGCCACCCTGCTGGCCAACGGCAGCAGTGCGTAGGCCAACTCACTCTGAGGCGTGCTAAGCCCTTGCTTGGATGCGTGTCAGACCCTGACTGCTCGAATTCCTGACTCTCAGCCAGGTCAGCCTGGTCAGCATCTTGCTGACCTGGCACTTGACCAGCTTCTAGAGCTGCCTGTTGGTCAAAGTGGCGGCTGCCTTTGTGCTTGCTGATGCTTAACTGCCTGAGCAGGCTAAACGGCCCGCTTCTGGGGCCAGCTGCACGGGTTGGTGATGGTGAATGCTGCCAGCCTGGGGATAACTGGGTTACTGATGGAAAAACCCCACCATACCAGGATCCACCGCTGCCTATGCTGATTGGGCTCCAAGTCCTGCACAGGAGAGGTAGAGCAGGCTTTAAATGCTCAGCTACGCAAGCACTTCCGACTAAGCCATCAGCAAATTGATTGCCTATCCTGAAGGTGCAGCTGTTAGGCCCCAGAGCCTGAGGTGCAGCAACTTCACGCATACGAAGCAGCAAGACTCCTGTATTCTATAGGAGCTGTGACTGCCTGCCTCTCACCTCGGTAGGTCGGATCTGCAGCATTGTCGTTCAAGCTCTGCCGCTGCCGCTGCTGGTAGCTCTGCCTGCCTATTGGGTCCGATCCCCGCCGTCGTAGATGGTGAATTAGTAGCAGTATCCGGATAGTACCCGGAAAAGCGAGCAAGCCTACACAACACCGTCGTGTGCTGGTGTCGGGCACCCGACTTCAACCGGAACCGTCATGTGGGCTCCAGTGGTCCACGTCGGACGGCGTAGACGATAGCAACACATATCAAGGCTCTTTTTACCACATATGAAAATGTCGCAAGGCTTGCTTCGCTTGTGTGTAGTCCAAGCTGCGTGCACGTGTCCGTTGCTTGCTACAGTTGTATCAGTTGATCGCAATAAGAGCAGGTCGTTCCGGAATCGTAGAAGAGTTCGTTGCTATCGGGGGAGCGCGCTGCCTCTAGAGCAGCCCTGCAGCTAGAAAGGCACCGCAGTCGGTACTGTCAGGTACCGACAGTTTTTTCGTCAGTCGCTTCCACGCACGCAGAAGGCACTGAATCTTGCTGCTACAAAGGGCTGATTCTACACCCCAAGGCCCGTCAAACGTTGAAGTGTGCCCTGCTTGATGATGGCTGTACCGCACCTGACACGCTTACTGTATAAGAGCCTGACTGCACAAGTATGTACAGCAGTGATGAGTATACGGCATGCATCCAGCTCTGCGGACATCATCAGCAAGTGGCAGGGCGTGCTCTCTTCGGGACAAACAGGGCAGTCCAATGCACCAGGCAGTACCAGGCCCCTGCATGCCAGGGAGCAGATGCGGCAGCTGGTGCAGGACGCGATACACGTATACAAATCCGAGGGAGCTGCAGCTGTCCTTCCCGACCGCATCACGGACGTATTCATGAGCGCCTACAATCAGCTGGACACACAGGAGCAGCAGCTGACATTCTTCACTTTGCTAGCCAAGGAGTTTGGAGTGCAAGGTGCGGCAAACCGCTTGTCTCGACTCCTTTCTTGCTGAGCATGACTTGTAGCAACCACTATAGGGAGCTCCCCGCCCCTTACCGTGCATTAGAGATGAAGATGACATACTTCCTAGTGGTGCAAATGTGTTGCACCCACCCACTCCCAGGTCCTGCTGTTGATGCCGCTGTGGAGCTATGGCACGACAAGGCTCACCAGAGAGCAGGTGAGCGGTTCGAACCTGTCCCATACTGTACTTCTCATCAGCCCTGATGCAAGTGGAGACGGATAGCTGTGCAATTGCAGTATGCTGCTGTTGTTGAGCATACAACACCCAGAGTGCATATATGAAGATCGTCAGGATGGAGACGTGACAGCAGCTCTCCACTCGATTTTGGCAGCCAAAGGCAGCATTTGCCGTGGCAGTTGATGTTACAATAGCTTATTGACCCTATATCTTGCACAGCCAGCCAGCATGGGCCTAAGGCACCTCTCACAGCCCACCTGTGACCTGGCACCATGTATCCCGCGGCACTGAGATGCTATGTTCACGCCACTCCTGCAGGGGCTTCATCTGAGCTGACGTATAGGCTTGCTGACAAGCTTGTGTCAGCAGCTCAGCCCCTGTACATGCAGCTGCTGCTCCCCATCAGCCAACACAAGACAGGTCAGGAAAGCTCACAGCAAGGTGCATGCAGCACACAGCAAACAAACCTGTGAAACTCTCCCTTGTTCAGCAGCTGCAGCAGCCATGTGGCATGTATGAGTGCCGGGTCACAGCTCTGCACTGCATTGCAAGTGCATGTAATTTGCAGGAGCAAGCCATTAAGAGCATCAGATCATTCCAGTATTGTTTGGTGGTTGTGCTTGCAGGCATAGGATTCCTTGTCCGTCTACGAGCAGATCTGCTGCAGCTGCTGCATGAACAACCTGCCCTCAGTGAGGCAGCAGCGCTGAGGGCTCTCAGCCAGGATCTACGGTGAGCAGACACTCTCATTCACATGACACTGCAGCTTTGCCAGCGCATCTATCTTGTTGCATTGGCTCAGTTACTTTCACATGATGTAGCTAGACACCAACAAGGGGGTGGGGGCTAGGAGAGGCTGCCCAGCCACCTGGCCAGGCCACCAGTGAATAAGCACTCAGGCCCCGGTAGTCCAAAAGAGGGCTTATATCAGTCTGAAATACAAAGTACTTTTTGGCAGTGAGGGCAAACGGTGCAGAATTCGCAATTGCCCAGTACCTGCACCAATACATGTGTTGAAGCATGTACTGGCGAGTTATATACAGTCACTCCTGTACTTGCTCTGCTGGTGTTTGAGTGCTGTACTTGTTCTCTGCAGTGCAGCCCTGGCGCGCTGGTTCAGTGTTGGCCTGGTGCAGCTGGAGCGCATTACTTGGGAGAACACATCAGGACATCTGCTGGTAGGCTTGCTGCTATGCATCTAGTGCTTAGCTCCTGCCTCCACATTGTAGTGCTGCAGACCAATGCAACTCCCCAGCTATGGTCACCTGCGCATTTCCAGGGTATTGAACAGCATGCCCTGATGGCGGGATATCTGATGTGGTGTATTGCTGAATCAGCAACCTTTGTGTTGCCCCATGGTTCTGTGCTTGGCTGCAGGAGCGAGTGATGTGCACGGAAGCTGTCCACCGTATGCAGCACATGGAAGAGCTCAAAAGGCGGCTGCAGCAGTCAGACAGGTCAGCCCCAGCTTTGATAGTCCTTCTGCTGTACTGCTCGTGTAACTGCAAGCGCCCATGGGATGCTCCAGCATCACAGCGTTTGTCCAGCTGGGTCTATGCAGGGCTTGCTTACGCCGTCAACAGGCATGTAAGTGCATGTATTTGAGCTTCTGTTGTGGTCATTGTGTTGGATACGGGCTGACACAACTTGTACGGGTGTCTGCTGTGGCTGTCCTGTCGTAGGCGTGTGTTTGCCTTCCTGCATCCCAGTTTGCCTGGTGAACCCCTTGTAGTGCTGCACACTGCCATCATGAGCCACGTACCAGCTAGCATGCAGGAAGTGCTGGGCCCTAGAACAACAGACAGCAGCAGTAGCATCTGCAGCAGCCAGGACAGTAGCAAGCTTTACAGCAGCTCAACAGGCAACACCAGCAACAACGTTGATGTTGCAAGCAGCACGAGTAGTAGCAGCAAGTCTTGCAGCAGGTTAACAGCTGCCAGCAGCGACGACACCACACAGGGCAGTAGCACTGGGCCAGGACACCCCAACACTGGTGAAGCAGGAACAGTAGCTTGCTTCTACTCTATATCATCTGGACAGCCTGGCCTGTCAGGTAGGATTAAAATGAGCCGCTGCAAGCATCATCGGCTGTCAGGGACGCTAGCACACACTTAAAGCAAGTACATATCAAGGTGTTCCTTCATGCTGCTGCTGCCATCCTGAGCTTGTAGAAACCGGTCAGCACACAGCAGTCTGCAGCAGAGCTGCGATTGCTGGCCCAACGCAGTATGCTGGAAACAGCTGAGAGTCCTGGTGCTCCTCGCGCCTACTGCTCTCAGCAGCCCACCAAGCAGCCTGCACAGTTGTAGGCTCAACCCCCTGTGCTCAAGTATGTTCATAACACCGCACTCAGCACCATCCTAAATGTACACCGCTGCGGCCGCAGTTTGCACCGTGCATCTTCACTGCTAACAACTAACCTTGTCGTCTCAATTCTGTGTTTCAGGTGTTGACTTGGGCAACTTTCTGATCAAGAAAGCTGCATTACTTCTGCTGAGTGAGCTCGCACAGCTGCAGCATTTGGTAACCCTGTCACCAATACCAGGCTTCAGGGCGTGGCTGATCACAAGGCTACAGCAGGAGGTTGCATCAGCCACTGCCAGCACACCCACACCAGCCAGCAGCAGTACTAGCAGCAACAGCAGCACTACCAGGGGCAGTGAATCTTTCACCCAACAAGCAGCAGCACAACAGCTTCTGAAGCAGCATGAAGTGGATGCAATACTTGCTGTGCAGCATACTAAACTTGGATCATGCAACAGCAGCATTGACTCAGCAGCTGCTGGCAGCACCACAACCACCACTGCTGCTGCTGCTGCTGCCAGCAAGCTGTTAGAGCTGGTTACGCAGCATAGTTGGCTGGATCTGCCAGCAGATTACCAAGCAAATATGCAGTTGGTGCTGCAGCGGCTTTGTGCGGAGTATCTGTTGAAGGAGAGGCGGTGGAATTTTGCTCTGGATCCTGTGGCACACTTCCACCTCAAGAATGGAGCAATGCTCTGGCGAATCAACACCAGGTGCAGTAGAGGCTGCCTGCCAGGGCTGTAGTACACACGCACACTTGAGCTCATATCCGCTGCACGTTAGGCTCTGGTCCCTTCATGTCTGTATCACGACGCTATCAGCAGACTGCATAGTGTTCACCACTCAGATTTCCCAAGGGTTGACCCCAGATTCCATCTTGCCATTGGCTTTTATGAGACTCTCGGATGGGTTTAGGGTGTACCGAGTATTGCGTTACTACGGTTGATGCAAGGTAGGTAGCTGGTGGCCACCAACAATGCCTCTTTGCTGCTTTGCAACTGTAGAGGACTTTCTCGTGAGGGCGCCTATCCCCAGGTATCCTGCTTAGCAGCACAGTTTCAGCCAAAAACACTGCTCTTTGGGTGGCAAGGATCCTGGCAACCCCCATGCATGTACTGCAGCTCTTGCCAGCGCATCTGACCTGTCACTCTCAGTGCCCCCCTGCAGGCTGGGCCCATCTTCACCTGCGTGTCTGCTGCTGTTGTGCAGGGCTGACCTGAGTGCTGCAGGTTTGGACCGCAGCTGCGGTCTTATGGTGAACTACAAATACGTGTTGGCAGATGTTTCAGCCAACAACAAGGCATATCTGGTAGATCACGTCATAGCAGCAGACCCGCAGGTCAAGCAGCTGCTGAAGTGATTATGGGAGTTGGCCCAAGTTTCCTTCCAGCCCAGGTTTGAGAGGTGCAGGCTGAAGATGTGTTAACGGTGGACAAAGCACCTGTGTTGTTCACTATGCGCCTTCAAGCAACAGCTTGATTTCCATGCCATCTCAACTTCAACAGGGACCAACTGCCAAACAGGTGGTCACTTACTTGTTCGCGGTTCTGCTGGGTGCCTTTGATTTTCATCATGGAAATGATTTGAACGCTGTCAATTTTACGCTGGTTGCAACAGCACTAAGACGCTTAACACAACACACGAGACGGAAAGACCACAAAACATGGTCTGGCACTGACTGCTAAGAAAATACATAGGTCACCTGTGCGGCAGCCAGAGCCTGAACACCAAAACAACGGGTCCAAGACTGATCCAGGTGCCTACACACAACATATTACCATTTGAGAATCAAGGACGATACATAACACTCAACCATTAGGTCGCCTGTGAATGTCGCAGCCTACAGCTCGGCAGTCAACCAACCAACCTCTGCTGTTGCTGCCGCTGACAATCAAGAGCCGATGGTACACTTCATGCCAGATTTGTCTATCTATCCCAATTGCTGTTGCGCTTCTGGCATAGAAACGTTGTGACCAAAGTAAGTCGCCATCACAGGTTCTGCTACTGCTATTGTTGCGAGCCACAGATATCTGGGCTGCTGCTGCGAGTGCATTGACCTGCTGCCACTCGCCCCCGAGCTGCGCCTGCTGCACTGCTGCTCTTCGCATTACATCACTGCTGCTTGGCCGCCTGTTGCTTTTGCAGCGCTGCCTTTGCTGCCTGCAGACATCACATGAGCACAGCAATAGCTTCAAATGTGATGCGGCACAGCCGAAATGTGGTCTGGTGGGTGTAAAGCAGCCTGTAACACTCTGATCATCCTGTGAATCAGATAGCACAAGCCAAGCCAACAAAACTGCGTTGGTTGCAGTGCAGTCGTAAACTGTTGTTGCCACATATTCATGGCAAGCTAGAGACAACACAGGATCTTGGTGTGGCTGACTGTATCCTTTCAGAGGTTCTAGCAGATGTACAGAGCAGCCAAAGTGCACACCTGCAGCTGCTCCTTGTCCATCTCAACCTCCTGCATCAGCTGCTGCAGTTCTGCCTCTGTCATCTCTTCAAGACGCTTTTGCATCACAGCCTCCTCATACATACGCAACTGCTGAGCGTACGTCATTTTCTGCAGGACACAACATATGTACACAACAACACCCTGAGCACCTGACCCCCCCAAAACGGCCGCAGAGGTTGCAGTGCCTAGGACTGTCGTGCGATATGTGTGTAGCATTGCGAGAATGTTTAGCAGAAGGTGATACAACCACAAGAGTCTACCGCTCATTGACTTTCTCGATGACCCAAAGACAAACCTGGGCCCACGCAAGCTTGCCGCATCAGCACATGGCCTGGCAGCTATCACAAGGCAACAAACAGCCCGGACACTTTTGCTTTCTCACCTTGTTGGCTACCCTGTACAAGTATGTTGACACCCAGCCAATACAGATGCCCACGAAGATGAGCAGCTGCACCCAATTGCCTGCCATGCCCGGGCTCATGCCAGTTGCTTGCAGACCCTCATACATGAACACGCCTAGAGCAATCAATGCTACGATGATGATCAGCACGTCCTTGCGAGAATAGCCGAATTCTTTGTTGTATACTACTTTGCGCTCCGACTCTGGCTCAGCGCGTACGAGCATGCGGCTGCCGCGAGACAGAGCTATGCTGGATTGCAGGACACTGCTGCTGTGCTGAGGCTGCATGGGCGCGGCTGAGCGCACTGCTGGCCTGCTTTGTCTGCATACTGGGAGACCTGCAAGTGGAAGTAGTAAGGCAGTGATAACAAGCGCCACATGCCTTACAGACAGCCCACGGCAGCAGAATCGTAGTTGTGGACATGCTTCAGCGAAGCCATGCACGCGGATCGGCAAGCAGTAAATGGTCACACTCCAACATGGCGTGCTTACCAGTCAATGAAGCACTGCAGATCCTGGTTGCGCGGGAGTTCGCCAGGCAGTTTGCTGCTGCTGGCCTACAAACGAGCTGTGAGGTGGCCATGCTCGCCAACGTCTTCCTGGAGTATCAATATATCACAAAAACACAGACACCACAAGAAAGGGGGAGATATAGACGTTGCTGGAAGGGGCAACGGGGGAAGCAGCGAGGTAGCCACTATAGCCACTGTCTAGTTGCAACGCGTGAAGTGACTGCGATACTGATCGGCCTCAAGCAGTTTGCGGCTTGCAAAAGTTCGCAGAGACTGAATTGATTCAGGGACCTGGTCACTACAGATAGGTCCTCGGCGTGGCACCTATGCTCAGACATGAGATTGCTTCGTGGACGAGTCAAACACGTTTGCACTAGGAGTGGCTCGAGTGTACAGGATGCTTGCAACGTGACCCGCGTCTTCAAACTCAGCCCCTGCTAGCAAGCACCAGCTATGTCTCCACCCCGTTCTCAAGGGTCCATAGGATCCTTTCTGGCGAGGACGGGAACAGCCAGGCATAAGACGTACCTGGAGCTCTACCATGTGAGAACATGCGGTCATGGCAAGTAGCCAACTGTCTTGCAGTTGTCCTCACACCTACAGACAAAGGCCCAGCCTTTAGGACGCGGCCAAGTGTCCATAGCCTTTCAACTGGACATGCTCAATCGTGCCGCTATGCACTGCAGCAGTCATGTGGCTATTGCTTGTGTAGTGTAGGAGTCAGTTGCCATGCTGCTGTGACAGCCACAGCCTTTTCTTCAGCGCCCACCGCTGAGGGCCGATCAAGCGTTGTCATGATGCTATGCAGGAACATGCTGCAGCATTGGATGCACTGAAGCAACGGCTGGTTGCAGCAGGCCACACCACGCTTCCTGCAGCATTGGTCGTCAACCGCGATGTTGATGCCACGCTTTTGCGCTTCCTTCGGGCACGAAAGTATAACGTGGACCTGGCATCTGCCATGCTAGAAAGTAGGTATGCCGGTCTTGCAGAAGCACTGGGTCCTGCGGGCAATGCATGTTGTTCCTCAGTATCTCTGTATCACAGGGGGCAAATCCACCCAACAGGCCCAGGAAATGCCTCGGTCCACGCCCTGAAAGCTTTCCTGCGCTGTCCTGCAGAGTCTCTCGCGTGGCGTGTCAAGATGGGTGCAGACCACATTCTGGAGCATCCGATAGACCCCAGAATCCAGGAGACAGTGCGTGAATGCAGGCCCAGCAGCTACATTGGCTTTGACAAAGAGGTACAACCCTCGCAGCAATTGAACTGAACGTGAAGTCGCAGCAACTGCAGCAAGCCTAGCGTTATGTGATGTATGCTGGTAGATGACAGTGCGTTGCAGTAGTGGATTGGACTCTGGATACAGGCACTGCTGTGAATGCAGCAGCTGGGTGGACTTGTGCTCCAAACGGCCACGTTACAGCAGGCAATCCTAGCATGGAAGCGGGGAAAGTCAGCATTCGTAGTCTGCCAATGTGCTTACCTTTATGATGGACAGCTATATCGCCGCGCAAGCAAGGCCGC
>NSMO01002404.1:0-14917 GCA_002588565.1 Coelastrella sp. UTEX B 3026
CCACTATCCCTACCGTCCACTCACGTCCCCGAGGGGGCGAGAGGGCTGGTCCCTAGGGACCGAAAGTGTGGAGTTTTTTCTTCTTTAACGTTGTCCGATGTGCTGGGATGGCTGTGTGCTTGCCGCGTTTACTTCCTATTGCTGGCTGGAGCTCATTCATTCAATCATTCATTCAGAGATTGCAGCCATACAGGGGCGCAACCAGCACTTCCCTCCATTGGCCTCAATCATCCGTAATACACCTGGCCACATCCACTGGCACTGATGCTATCTCTAGTTGGCTAGTTTTCACTCTGCCTGCTTCAATTGCCACCAAGCTGCCAAGCTGTTGATCTGCTGGTTTTGAAATGCATGTGCAGTTGGGCTTGAACGTTCACCCGGGGTTAACCCGGCGGGGTTACTGCAATCCCGCGAGGGGCTGTAACAGAGGCCGGGGGCTGCTGCTGAGGGTAACAGAGGTTGGGGCTGCTGCTGAGAGGCCTGGTGCTGCAACAACAACAGCTGGTGTTTGATCACTTCCAACCTTCGACACTCCAACAAACTGGTGGCGATGACCTCCCCACTCGTCTACTCCTGCTGAAACAGCCGAAGCTGCTGCTCCCGCTGCTGCTGCAGCACCTGCGCCAACACTGCATAATGATGCATCTGCTACTGCGCCATCATCCTCTGGCCCTCTGTCAACCGCTGTGCTGTCAAAGCCTGCTGAGACTCTCACATGGCATGTGGCAGCGTGCCATCGCCTCAACAATACTGACCATGTGCTGTGGTGGCGATGCATGCTGTTCTAGCCTGTGAAGAGAACAGTTCGCAAGTCATGTAAACTGGAGAGCACGAACTTGCAGACAGCCTGTTGCCTTGTGATCCGAGTTGTAACTTGTCTCTAATGTAAAGGTCCGCAGGGCACTGAAACATGGGCCCTACTGCACTTCTGCCAACTGTCCAACACAGCAGCAGATCCTGATCTTGGTGAGAAGTTGTGCGGGCAAAGGGAGGTTTACACAAATCAGGATTACCCTGTGTTGCTTGACATGATACACTGCCCAGTAGCATTAGTTGACCGTCAGGTCGACAATGTTCGTGTTGGTAGGGTTGAGTGGTGGCGTGATTATTGTCCCATACTCAGTTTCAGCAACAGGCCTGGCATCCGTCGTGCCAAGCAGCATAAGAAGTTATTGCGGGCAGCAGCGGCAGAAAGCATAGGTGATGCTTGACGCACAGCTAAGTGATGGTGTACTACATGCTGGCATGTGCTCTTGCAACTACATATGTAGTGGAAGTGGCAGCAGCCAGAGCCTGAACTATGAATGCACCTGGTTCATGATCTTGTGTGGTACCGACTCAGAGGTGCTTGTCACAGTTATCGATGTGAATGTACGCTTATGTGACTGGCAGAGTATTCGTGAGCAGCTCCTGTATCGCATTATCACGTTGTTACCTACTGCCTATGACTCGGCGACCGGCGTCATGCGCTGAGCGGATGACCCATCCGCTCGCAGTCCGCTCAACATTGGGCGAGTCGCCGGTGAGCCGCCTGGGATCCGCTCAGCGACCGGCTTCCGTTGCTCATAGTGCACATGCCCTGAAACATGGGTCCTCTAGGGCCTATTGCACGGGGACTCAGCGTCTGTGATGTCAAGTTCCTCTACCACAAGCAGTGTGACTATCTTCACCAGGACCACCTGGACACTGAGCAGCCCTATCAACCTCAACCGTCAGGAAACACTCCAACGCCTTCGAAAGTCAGGGCCTGTGGCATTGACTGCTGTGGGCCAAACCTCACTCTGGCGTTGTTCACAAGCACGTACAGGTGTACTGTGCACAAGCGACCCTATACTCTTCGAACGAGACCCGATGGCCTTCTGGCAGTCGGCTCCTCAGTGCTGGGAAGCTGATAGCGATCACATTGCCACGGAGACGCCTCACGTTGTTCTAGTATGTCTCAGGTGAACTTGACGGGTCGTTGCATTCAAGAAGGCTGTCGACATCTGCCAATGAGGCGTTGATGGCAGCTGCGCTCTCTTGCCTCAAGCTTTTGGAAGCTGTGGATTCTCTGATGCTCCCGGGGCTTGCCGAAGATAAGTTGTCATATGTGCGCACATGTAACACGCCCTAACAGCAGCACTGAGACTGACGCCCTATAGCTGTGTAGCTCACGCGCGCACACATCAGCACGGCACCACAGTGTACACTGAGCCGCAACGGCTCAGTTGAGCGTCACGGCCAGCAACGCGCCTTCTTCTCTCTCGGCTAACTCCGTTGTGGTGTTCACCGATCTGCGTCTGTGAAGTTTAACTCATGCAACAGGAAATGCCAAGCAAATAGCTGCGTCTGGCGCAGGCTGCCACAGGCCGGTAACACCATGCGGTAAAGTGGCATGCGTACAAGCACCAATGCGCCCACATGAAGCACCATCGATCCATATGGTCCTGGTCCTTGATCTTCTGCAGCAGAAGGCTAACGATCCCAGCCACTTCAGGAGCTACAATCCAACTAAGCATCGGGCCAACTTGCACATCGGTGCGGCACCGACGGTGCCGTACAATCAAGGGGTCTGGAGCCCAAAAAACGCATTCATAGCTTTAGCTACTTCTAAGTGACCGTCATTGAGCATTCAAAGACGACCTGCGGGGACGTTTAAATGCTTCATCGCAAAATGCACCGGCCACTGTACTGTACACGTACAAGGGCACACGGCTTTTGGGTTGCTGATTGTCCATTCAACTCAACGGCAGTTCTGCAACTGCCGCTTCGGAGATGCCTACTACACTGTCCGTGCAACAAAGAGAACTGACCCCAGCCCCAACCAAGACACCGTTGCCAGCAAGACCACCAGAGGCCATTGCCAGTCCCGCAGCTCAATGCTTGGCTCGAGCTGCCCGCGTCACCGAACTTGCACAGTCGACTTCATAGCTGTTGCTGCAGGAAGTTCGCACTCCTTAGTTCTTGCCAAAAAGAGTGCCCAGAGGGCTGCCGTTGCCGCTCTTGGTGGCTGCCTTCACCTACACACATTAGCAAACACAAGGTTATTAACAACAACACTAATACATTCAGCCATGTTGCCTCCTCAGCGGAACACTTGCACACAAGGCGAGGCCTAGAGTGCTGCAGAGTTGAGAGACTCTATTATAGCACCATGCACAACATGACCTAACTAGCATCCAACTAGACTGAACAACAGCACAGAACTGGAAGAGTGCGTCGCTGAGTGTGGTCAATTTCGATTGTCACAGCCAGCCGCTGATTTGAAGAACGAATCTAGTGCAAACTTCTCCATATGTGTGCCACCACATAGACAGGACTTCCTGAGCACATAAACTGCCCAGCATAGCACGATATGAACGAAATAATGCGTCACTCTACAAATGCAACAAGATGTGTGTACTGGCGAAGCCACGATGCCATGCAGGGGGGGGGGGGCACCCAAAAAGAGACTTAGGCTGCTCATGATAACAAGGCTCTGACGCTGACAGCATCCAAACACAGTCGATCGCATCAACTATTTTTCACATGAAGTGGTGGAAGCTCGAAGCAGTCCGTCATACCTTCTTTGTGCCCGGCCTGCTCTTTGACTTGACAGCGCCTCCCTCCTTGATGGCTAGCTCATAACCAGCCCCCAAATCACCGGAGTCCTTGCATGACGCCTCGGTCATGAAATCTCCGAAGCCCTCATCAATCTTGCTCAGGGCAAAGGCACCACCAGCGATCAAAGCAAGGGTGCCTGCAGCAGCAGCCGGTACACAACGTTCCGTAAGGCGAACACGACTGATAACTGTCAAACTCGGTGGAAGTGAGCTATTGAGTAACTTAGTGCAGCATGTCACAAGGGGAGCACAGACAGCCCAGAAGATGCCTCAAGGCAACTGCAGCACCAGGGATTAGAACAGGGGTAACAGTGGCCTGAAGTGGCCTAAGCGGTCTAACTTGATGGCCTGAGGTGGCCTGAGCTGTAACACAGTGACCTGAGCTGGCCTCAGTGGTCTAACACAGTGGCCTGAGGTGTAGCACAGTGGCCTGAGCTGTAACACAGTGGCCTGAGGTGGCCTAAATGGTCTGTCACAGTGGCATGAGGTGTAACACAGTGGTCTGAGCTGGCCTAAGCGGTCTAACTTGATGGCCTGAGGTGGCCTGAGCTGTGACACAATGGCCTCAGGTGTCACGCAATGGCCTGAGGTGGCCTAAGCAGTCTAACTTGATGGCCTGAGGTGGCCTGAGCTGTAACACAATGGCCTGAGCTGTAACACAGTGGCCTGAGCTGTAACACAGTGGCCTGGAGTGTAGTATAGTGGCCTGAGGTGGCCTAAGTGGATGTCACTGGTTTACAAGTACCAATGCCTTACCAAGACTGGTACTATGATGGTATCTGATACCCTCTAGCTTCTGCGATGGTTTATACGATAGCATTTGTGAGAAGAATATTTCACAAACAAGGATCTTCCTACGAGGATTTCACATAGTGCGTTTGTGGTGAGAAAGCTAACTTCAATCGAAACACAGAGCAAAGTAAGCCCTTACCTGGCAGAGCCACTGCACGAGGGTCCAGGTCACTCACACTGCAGGACTTTGTAAGAATAAACCACAGCCAAATGGACACGATGCAAGAAATGACCGGGGCCGATGGCCATAGAGCTATGGCTGGTGGGTAGCATGCATACTACAAGCAAAGCAAGCCCTTACCTGGCAGGGCCACTGCACGAGGGTCCAGGTCGCCACCGCTGGTCTCTGATACCCTGGGGGCTGGGGCG
Organism: Coelastrella sp. UTEX B 3026; assembly: GCA_002588565.1. NCBI lineage: Eukaryota > Viridiplantae > Chlorophyta > Chlorophyceae > Sphaeropleales > Scenedesmaceae > Coelastrella > Coelastrella sp. UTEX B 3026. Next base: position 4,743 of record NSMO01002404.1, read on the forward strand.
GCCTTGGTGGCAGCAGCAGCAGCAGGGGCGGCCTTGCTGCGCTGACCTGTAGATGCATGACAGCAAGCAGTAGTTGACTGGTTGTCGGTGGCTTGGCAAGATAAACAGTGTTGCTGCTTGAGTGCTGGCTGGGTTGATATGCATCATCATCATTCATCAATGCACGCATCTCGGGTAACAATGCAGAACAACCAGTGATTATACAGGTATGCAGCGACTGGCCCTCAAAGGCTGGCAGGTGGATACCAGGCTGTTTGGCAGGCCTGTGTTCATCGCAGCTGGTGGTGCTTCAGAGGCCAAATGTACCAAAGGCTGGCATGGCTGGCATACGCAACCGCTGTCTGCTGCAATCTGACATGCTGCCACTGCTGCGACTGCAATTGCTGCTGCAGCCGGTGATAAACCGCTGCAGGGCTCCATCAAGCTGTTGTCATTGCTGCCTGTGCTGCTGCCATTGCTGAGACACTGCTGTTTATCACTGGTGATCGGCTCAGTGCAGGGCATTGTAGTGCGACAAGGGTCTTTGCCAAGGGGGCCACGGGTACAAGTCTGCAGCCGCTCAGCTACTGCCAGGAGTTGTGCTGTTGTGCTGCTGCTTGCTGCTGTGGCAGTTGCTGCTGCGGCATGCAGCAGTGACGTTACTGACGTTGCTGCTGCGTGTACGGTTGCTAGCAGTACATGCAACTAGACCTCAGATCTATGGTCAACTTGCTACTGTGATGCCCTATCAGCTGCTCCTGCAGTGAATTAGATGTTGAGCCTCAATCTACCTACAAGTGCTGCAACAGTACCTGCTGTTTCACCATGCTGCTGCTGCCATTGCTGCACGAGTGCTAGGTGACCAAGCTTAGTGTTGATGTACTGCTGTTGATGCTGGTCGCTACTGCATGTGGGTGGTGATGGAGTTCGGCGAGGGTTGTGGTACTGCCAGCTGCTGGTTGTTACTGCATGCTACTACTGTCGCTTCATGCTACCACTGGGGTGCTGCAAGCACTAAGGTACTGCCATCTGTTACTGCATGCTACCACTGCTGTGCTGGCATGCACCAAGGTACTGCCACTTGTCACTGCATCCTGCCCGCTGTTGTGCAGGCAAGCAGTATGCTACTGCCGGCTGCTACTGCATGCTACAACTGGCTTGCTGACGAGGGCTGTGTGTAATCACCTGGCAGGATGATCTCCCTCTTGGGTGCAGGGGTAGCTGGTGCATCGTCCTGCAGCACCTGTTATAGCACAGAAAACAGAAAGCAGCATAAAACACATTGGGATCGGCGGATGCAGCAGCTGAGATTGCTGCTGGCAGTAATGCTGAAAGGTTTGAGAGGGGTTTGGCAAGTGTGCTGGTAAACGCTGGCGGAAGCTGGAGACTGCAGGAAGCATAGTGCTGATAGGACACCGCGCACTCTGGCAGGTCTATGTGCGCTGGCTGCAATAGTCAGCAACGGCTTGGGCGTTAGCAAGCCTGAACGGGCCCGGGGCTGCCTAATGCTGACGTAATTTGCTGCTAAGCTGCCCTGCTAAGGAGTCTTTGCAGCTGGCACTGCTGTATGCTTCTTTCACAATTCTATGAGAGCTGCATGCTGAGCCAAGCTGCTTCTGCGATAGACCGAGTACACGTTGTGACATAAGCAGAATAGTCGCTGGAACAGCCGGCAGCGTTATCGAGCTGCAACCGCTCAAGCAACTGGAGATCGATGCTGCACTGCTCCTGACGTTGCATTCCAGCGCTGTTGCACGCCGGCTCGACGCACCTTCTTGATCTGAGGCTGCTCAAGGATCACTCCGGCGTTAGCTGGGGCCACGTTGATAAGTGCAGCCACACCGAATGCCAGCATGGCGCCTTTCTGGGCATCTGCCAATACAAACAATTGCGCAATCAGTCACATTGGGTATAGGGAATTATATTCGTTGCGGCATCTCCAGAATTGCGCATGCTGCAAGGAACATGGGTCCTTGTGACCCTGCACAGGGTCATTCCTGGCAAACGTACCCTGCTTGGCGCAGCACACGCGCACAGTTCTGCTGCGTGATGAGACGGCCTGCTTCTGAGCAACACCGCTTGAGAAAGCGCGCTGGGCTGAGAATGTAGCGGCCATCGTCCCAGTTTGTGCAGCTTGTTGCTAACCCAAAATGCCCTGAGCAGCCGCGATTCCTATAAGGTCTGCAATGTGCGGCCTCTAGGGGCGAATGGACAGGCCTTGCACCTCTATGCAACGCGATCGGGTTTTAGGCTGCAACACAGGCCCTCGCTTACTGTACAGCCCTTGTTGGGCTCTTCTGACTGCTTTGGCCACCACAGCACTATACGCTGAAGCATCTACTTGCTAATGAGACCAATCAGCGGTCAACATCGCAGGTCTCGTTGGTTGTCCATTGAGCCCAGCCTTGACTACACTATTGTGAGAGCGTTGTCAAGCCAGCTGCACTGCATACTACGCATATACGTTTTGCCCAGATGTCGACAACATTGCCCTTGCCTGTCTTCTGTGTGTACGGGTAGTTCTTCCTGACTGTCTGAACATCGCAACAGCAGCCAAACACACCTGCTCAATCGCTCCATACTACACTGAGGTTTTGGCTTAGGCTGCATCATCGGCCAATCCGTGTCACAGCAAGCTGCTGAGGACAGGAGTGCTTGGACGACAGTCACGTGCCTGACATATCAGCAGCGTGCGCGGGCGTGTGCTCCACTTGGCGCACCAGCGGAGTGGGGGAACCAAGGGGTACTGTATAGATTGTACAATCTATATAGTACCCCTTGGGGGAACCACGTGGTTAACACAGCAGCTTATCATAGTCACTACACATTCCGGGCCTGCCCCGTTCAACAGTTTGTGCTGCGACAGAGACTCCCCATCATTGATACTGCAGAATTCAGTTTACTGTGTTGTCGCTGCTGACACTGCCCCTCAACACACGCGTTGGTGCCAGGATGCGGGCTACCACAGAGTAGGCCACACACAGCAGTACAGGACTGCTGGTGCATTACTGTACAGTTTATGTCATGCCATCCAATCATTGGATGGCAGGCTGCACGAACTGTATATATTGCACCTCTTTCCAGTAGTACCAAGACTGGCACCACATGCGTTGATTGATCAGCAGCTGCCAGGCCCTTGTCAGTGATAGCAGGTTCCAATCAGAACTGGAAGGCCGCAGGGCATTCCTCATGACTTGCACAAGCAGCACAGCTCGGTTGACATGTCAAAGTGACTGACCCATGCAACAGGTCAGACTCTGACATGCACGGCGTGCTGGCAACTGCTGCTGCAGAAGAGGCAGAACCCTTTCCGATCGGAAGCCCTTTGGGAATTTACTGCTGCAGTGTACGCATGACATGCTGCATCCTGTGCAGTCTGATACTGGCAAGCAACGTTGCATTATGTTGTTCTCAGCTCAACATCTGTCAAACTGCCAGTTCCCCTGGGAAAATACTGCCAGTGTTCCGGGACCAGACTGTGCAACCTCAACACATTTAAACCGTTTCTAGGCTAGAACACAATGACAGCACGTCACCCAGGCCAAGGACCTCAATTTGGGGTACATACATCCAACCGCAGGTTCTTGAAATACGTTGCAATTCATATGGGAGGTGCGTAAGCTTCGCACTGATGGTTTCATTCTGAGCACTCATATGGCAGGCTCTGAATCATATGCAGCTGCCAATGATACAATGCGAGTCATTGATGATATCCTGCACTCAACTTCCAGCTCATAGTCAACCATGTACTACACCACTACAGCACCTGCTGGTGGGGTTCAATGCAACCGCACACGCCTGGACCACGCCAGAAATGCATCAACTCAATACACAGCGCATCTATGTTGTTGCATTGGCTCCGTTACTTTTACACTGCCAACAGTTTGTAAGTCTGAATACAAAACTAAACCCTTTGAAGTGTAGTTGCCTGGAGCCATCTTACACTAGACTACTAGAGTCTTTGCAACTGGCCAATGCTGCTTAGATGCTCACTGGCTCTCCCTCCCACTGGACACCAAGTTCACTGAGCTTCACGTGTGCCTTTGCGTAGTCTTCATAGAAAGCGGCTTCATCATCAGCATACTTCTCAGCGTATGGCCTACACACACGACACCAGACTCCATCGTCGAGATTCAGAACTCAAAACCTCTGCCATTGTGTAAACAATGTCATTGGAAAAAAAGCAACGTTGGCAGCGGTGGGAGCAGCAGCGCACTTGAATGCACCATATTCAAAAACCGCAGTATCCAGAGGCAGACTCGTTCACTTCTGGGCCAGATAAAATACGGAGTACTAGACATGCCACTGAGTGCAAGTGCCAGCAGCGGCGGCAGCAGCGCACTGGTATGCTCCATACTCACATATGAAGAAAACAGCAGCTTCTTTTGGCCAATAATACGTAGTGAGTGCCAGAGCCGTACACACATTATACTTGCATCAAGGAAACATATAGACGTTGTGGTTTATGGTAAAACCAACAGCAGCAGCAGCAGCAGCAGCAGCGGCAGCAGCGGCAGCAGCGGCAGCAGCGGCAGCAGCAGCGGCAGCGAACCTGAATCCTTCATCCTCAAAGACAGCAGCATCTGTTGGCAAAATCAGCAACTCCTCGTCACGCTTGGCCCTCACTTCCGTGAAGTAGCTGTTGTTGAATGTCAGCCAGTCAACGGTCCAACTTTGACCGCCAGGCAGTCCTGGGCCATTTTCTGTGTACTTGGTGGAGGCCTTGCCTACAAAGCAGGAAACAGCATATGCACGGGCTCAACGGCACAGAAGCAGCTCAAAGGCTGATTATGGGGTACTGCAATGCCCGTTTGTCGGCAGGAAAATGCCGTATACGAGCCAAAAGAAAGAATTGAGTCTCTCAACACATGTGTGCTGTACAGCAGCAGTGCTGTACACCAGTAGACTATTGTTGGATGCCAGCCAGTCAATGGTCCAACTTTGATCGCCGGGCAGCCCTGGGCCATTCTCTGTGTACTTGGTGGAGGCCTTGCCTATACAGCAAGAAAACAGCAGCCACACACGCGCTCAACGGCACAGAAGCGGCTCAACTGCGGTGTATGGTGCATTGCCAATGCACGTTTTGTTGGAGCTAAAATGCCGTATGCGAACAGATGGAATATGTTGACCACTCAATACAGCAGCAGTGCTGTACATCCGTAGACTGTTGTTTAGTGTGAGCCAGTCAACCGTCAAACTTTGACCACCGGGCAGGCCTGGGCCGATTTCCGTGTAATTGATGGATGCCTTGCCTACGAAGCAAGAAAACAGCACACACACGGGCTCAACAGCACAGAAGCGGCTCAAGTGCTGATCATGATGGATTGCCAATGCACGTTTTGTTGGAATTATAACGCCATATGCAAACCGAAGCATGTTGGTTATTCAACACAGCAGCAGTGCTGTACACCAGTAGACTGTTGTCGGATGTCAGCCAGTCAATGGTCTAATTCTGACCACCAGGCAGTCCTGGGCCATATTCTGCGTACTTGGTGGAGGCCTTGCCTATAAAGCCAGCAACAGCACACAGAGTGCAACAGCTGCTCAAAGGCGAGTATGATGCTGTTCAGTTGGAATACAGTGTTGTCAGAATTCTGTCAAATAAGTGGCAGGTGTTAATGGCCATGGGTGTCCGTCTTGCACTGGTGGCCTGCTGCCTGACTTTTGGCTGCAATCAATGGCAACTGTCTGGCTTCGGCCACCAGGCAGTCCTGGGCCTACATGTATGTGTACTTCATAATCCCTCTTCAGCAACCCAACAACACCGAATGCTGAACCAACACTCAATCACACTACATATGACAAGTCTATAAAATAGACAAATTAAGGAGAGAAAAGAAGAAAAGAACAAAAAGATGAAAATTCCATACTTACCCCAGCCTGAGCGTTCTGGGCGGCTACGTCCAAGCGTGTGGGCTCCAGAAAGAGCAACAATCTCTTGGTCGTTGAAGCCCATTCTGTTGAAGATATGTCTCAAATGATCTCCTGGATTCTTTGAACCCTCGGGGAAGGGATGGCCTGCAGCTGCAAAGCGGAGCAGCAGCAGCAGCAGCAGCATTAAAAAATCAGCTTCTGTCTTTACATGAACGTTTGTCTCGCGGTGTGACACAGTTGTCCCCAATCCGGACAGTGCATAATCTACTAATTGGTGAGCCCGTACATCAAGAAATGTTATCAGTACCTGATGATATACAACAACATGATTACAAAGGCCTGCTAAACAGATGCTACCAACGCAGGTTCACAAAGCAATTGTCAATGAAGAACAGAACCAAGTTGACCGGTTGAACCAGTCTGCTGAGTCATCTGAGCAGTCGATACACTTACATGGCAAGTTGCCCTCCTTCGCGCAATCAGCGGGGTTGTTGACATCCTTACGACCATAACGCATGTCAAGCTTTGGACCACCAGCAATCTGCAGCATCAACAGCAGCAGCAGCAATGTTGGTCAGCAGCAGCGTGTGTTGACATCCTAATGGTCGTAATGCATGTCCAGCTTTGGCCCACCAGCGATCTGCAGCAGCAGCAGCAGTAGCCGCAGCAGCAGCAATGTTGGTCAGCTGCGGCGTGTGGTGACATTCATACGCCCGTAATACATGTCAAACTTTAGGCCACCAGCGATCTGCCGCCGCAGCAGCAGCAGTAGCAGCAGCAGCAGCAGTAGCAGCAGCAGCAGCAATGTTGCTCAGCAGCAGCGTGTGGGACACTCATACGCCCGTAACGCATGTCCAGCTTTGGTCCATTAGCGATATACAGCAGCAGCAGCAGCAGCAGCAAAGTTGGGCAAAGGAAGCAAGACAACTAAACCACTACTACTACTGCTGATGCCATCTGATAGAATCAGCTTGCGACACACTGAGGTGCTTCTGTCTGTGCAATCAGTCCAAACACTCAACAGCAGCAGATACACTGAACATGCTAGACCATGTCTGCTGCTGATGACGGCATAAGATAGAAGTTGACTGAGTCGCCCTGACACGGTAAACAATCATCCCTCAGGGATGCTTGATTGTACAAACAGTGAACTGCTGACCACAAAGGCTTCCCTCTATTGCTACTGCTGATGCCATCTGATAGACATCAGCTTGCGACAAGCTAGGATGCTTCTGCTTGATCAACCTGTCTCAAAATTCAACAACTGCTACTGCTGATGCCACCTGATAGAGGCCAGCAAATGACACACTGGGGTGCTTCTGCTTGATTGATCTGTCCAGAATCAACCCGGTCTGAGATATGCATCAATATTGAGACCAACTGACAGCAGATACCATGGACTTCTGCCTCACCTCTACTGCTACTGCTGACGCGATCTGGTACAGATCAGCGTATGACACACTGGCTGCGTTCTGTCTGTGCAATGCGCCCCAAAACTCAACAGCAACAGATACCTTGACATCTAACCCACCTCTACTGCTACTGATGATGGCATATGATAGAAGTTGACCAAGCCGCCCTAACATTGTAATAAACCATCTCTCAGGAATGCAATTGTTGGATGCAACTATGGAATAACTGTACACACAGTAAAGTGCTGGTCACAAACTACATGTACCCACCTCTACTGCTACTGCTGATGCCATCTGATACAGATCAGCATATGACACGCTGGGGTGCTTCTGCTTAATCGGCTCAATTAGATCTACTGCTGACTGGAGACCTGTGTGTAACATGACAGCAGCAGCAGCAGCAGCAGCAGCAGCAGCAGCAGCAGCAGCAGCAGCAGCGGCAGCAGCAGCAGCGGCAGCAGCAGCAGCGGCAGCAGCAGCAGCGGCGGCAGTGGTGGTTGCGTATCAATCTCTGATCCAGCAGCCGGTGTTTGTAGGTTGCATGCGATCATCCTTTAGCAGATACATCAAATGTCAAACTGCCAGCCACATTGTTTCCACAAACAAACAAACAAACTGATCATCAAGCCTAGTAGCTCTACTGTATATGCATGGTCCAAGCCAGCCTGTTTGCAGTTGCAGCAGCAGCCACAGCAGCAGCAGCAACAGCAGCAGCAGCAGCACTGACCTGCATTTGCGCCGTGTTTGATCTCTGGGTTGAGCCTGATACTGCCTGTAGCACCGCCAGCCTTGGGCCATGTACCAATGTTCTGCAACCACAAGAAGGCGGGCAAACAAATGATTGTCAGTCTGCACGTGGAGTGGCCCCGTGCGGCGGGGGGGGGTAGGTATCCTTGCACGTGGAGTTTATCACAGATTACAGGGATCTACGACAGAGATCTACGACATTTGTTGTGTGTATGCATCTCAAGGCGCTATGCAAGGCCGTTCGCTGCGTGGAAGTATTAGCTCAAGAGTGACAAGTGCAAATGTGTCCAAAAACATGTATGGGTCGGTGATCATGAGATTTATGTAGTATGCTTGCACCGAACCGGGTTATAGTGCTCAGCTGCTGCTGCGTGCTGGCCGCACAAGCGCGGACAACCAAACTGTGCAACTCAAATGCAACATGCGTAACGCGCAGAGTCCAGTTGATGCAGCTTATAAGGCAGCAAACAGCGGCTGCAGCAGGAATGTGTCTGCTGCCAGCTGACCTTGTCGTATGTTCCAGCATCGTGCCAGCCCAGCCGAATGAGGATAGGGTTGCAGTTTTTTGAACGGATAAGGTCCTCGATATCTGCCTTCGCCCCTCGCAGCTCTGCCACGCGAGTATCAACGCCCACTCCTACGCTTGCTGTGCATGCTGTTCTGACAACACGCAGACGGGGCCTGGAAGCTGCGGCAGCTCGTGTACGGGAGGTGGATGGCTTTGCACGGGTTTGTGCAAGCATCTTGCTGGATTTGAGGCAGTAAAGGGGGAAGCTGTACGACTTTGAGCTTGCGATCCCTTGGTGTTGAGAAATGTTGCACGTGCTCAGGACTTGTCGCGGTTATGCTGTGCAGCCCGTTTGGCACGTAGATAGATATACGAAACAGCGTTGCACGAGGACAATGGTGCTTACACCGGCAGATGAGGTTTACGAACCGAAAACATCCGGAAGAACTTCGAGCGCCCAGCCACAGGGCCACCTGTTTCGCACCGCACGCCAACTCTAAGCTGCATAGTACCAAATTTAGAGTGCTTTGCGCTCAACGTCGTAGCTTCGGCAACTTCGCAGTGTCTCAACACCAGCTGCAAGTCGTCTGATTTACTGCTTTCCTTGTTGCGACGACTTCATCATCAGCTGCGCAGTCTCCAGCGCACTCATGCGACAGTAGGCGTTTACAATCGCTATCAACCGTCTTTGCATGTCCAGCTGGGACGCAGCGCTAAAAGCGGGAGGTGCAGCAGCTCTTGCTGTAGCTGGAGTCATGGCCTGGCAGCTGTTAGCACGCAAACCCCAAATATTGCCGTTAGCAGAGCGAAAACAGAAGCTAGCACATGCTGAAGCAGTCTTTTACAAGCAGTTCCCCAAAGTGAGCCGCCAGTGCGACACTATTCAGCAACAATGCAAGCATTAGACACACTAGCGTCCTGGCTGTCTAGAGCAACCTTTGGAAGGAATCTCAGGCCAGCAATTTTAGATACATATGATTGGCTTGTATGCAGGTGATCCGTATGTGTGTTCACAATAACATCTTGCGTAATCTGTGTGCAAACGTTGGCTGTCCCCACCAAATGCCTTGATGCGTCCATTCCTGCCTGGGTTGCAAGATGAATGCATCCTGATGCAGGTCCCGAACATGACAGTACAACAAGCACGTGACCTCATACAGCAAAAGCCTGGCAAGTATGTGCTGATTGACACTCGCAACGAAGATGAACAAGCAGTGTCAATGCTTCCTGGAGTCGATGTTGTAACACTAGAGCAATACCAGCAGGAGAAGGACCTGCACAAAGACAAGACAGCAATCTGTTATTGGTGAGAGGCTTTGCTGCTTGATGTATATAACATATATCAACATAGATTGTGTCTAAAAGTCCCAACCAAGTTCCAGTCAGAGAGACTTGATGTGAGGCATGTCAACTTTTTGACGCCTTGGTTGTCGGGGGTCGCTGCGCAGCTTGCCTGTTGTGTCCTGCTTCGGCTGGGCACATGCAGTGCGTATACGTTGGAATGTCTGTTGTACATCCTGCACTAGCCGGTATTCTCACACCGGAACAAACCGGTGCGGGAACTTCGTCCTGCCGCACGCCAGATCAGCGGCCAGATCAGCAGCCAGGTCAGCAGCCAGATCAGCAGCCAGATCAGCAGCCAGATCAGCAGCCAG
>NSMO01002409.1:384-12059 GCA_002588565.1 Coelastrella sp. UTEX B 3026
TCCGCACCACTTTGCAGTAAAGTCGATGATCCCTACCGACCCGTTATCTGCATAACAAGACAGCAGCAAAAAGTGGCGATTGGCGGTAACAGGTCTCGCAAGGCAACCTATGGTACAAATGCCTCAAGGGCAGATGCTGCAGAAACAACTGCCTGGCACTTGCGTTGCTGCTGCTGCTGCTTGTCCTTTGGATCAAGTGAGAACAAAAAGGCTGAGGACGGCTGTTTATCCACCTCGTCTCTGCTAAAGAACGCGATGCATATAAGTGATGTTCTGCATATGTACAGATTACAATATTGCACTGCATGGATGAGATGTGGAGCGTACCTTTTATCTGACTCATTATCTGATCATAATCTGCAACGGACTTGACTTCCACGATAGCAGACCCCGCTGCATGATTACCAGGAGGTGTGACCAACTGCCCCTGCATAATGCTGCCTGATGCAGCTTAGATCCCATGCAGGCCTTGGTTGCTCACCTGATGCATAACCTCGTCTTAGAGCTCTCCAACTAGATGCCCAGTGCCCAGAAAGCAAAGCTGCACTCGCACAAGGCGCGAGTTGTGCCACTGCTTGTGATGCTAGCATTGTGCCAGGTACGATGTAACGCCTGCTCGCTAACCAGCGGTCTTTCAGGTAGTGTTTACGAGTTAAACCTGCTAGTGAGTTGAAGATATCAAAGAACAGCTCTACAACGATTGGCCTGTGTGGTCAGAGCGGTAGCTGAGCCAAATGTCAACAGTGGGCTACCAAGCCCGGTTACAAACAGCATCACAGCGATCTTGAAACCTGGGACGACAAAACGCATTGATACGCCGTGTATCCGGAAGGTGACAAAGTGACATACAGTTACAAAGCCCGCTACGCTGCCTGGGCCGCCATGCTATCAGCGAGCCATTCTGTGGTGTTGTGGCGTCGTTCCAGCCCTAGCGGAGGTCTGTCACGGGCCTGGTAATCGCGAACAGAGTGTAGGCAGCAACTCAGCATTCCTCAATGGCTGCCAGCCCGTCAGGATTCAGGGCATCCTCAACACCCGGCATCTACTGGTGAAGTGTGCGTTGCTCTGTGGGTCAACCGGCTCGATGCTGACTCAGGTGGGCACCAAGCTTGAGATGCCGCCAACAGGTCCAGCACAGCAGTCATGCCCTTCGTTTCGTGTTGATTTGCGTCCTGGTTGTGGTTGCGTGTCCAGCGAGCAAAAGATGATCAACAAATACTTTCGTTCTTCTGAAGGGCCATACGCCTTGTAGAAAAACATCACCTCTGACAACCTGATGCTCAGTTCTGGGTGTGCTGTTGACCTAGTGCCAGTCCTTGTGTTCGTGGTGCATCAAATAGTTCTGTTTGTCGTAGTGGTGTCTCGGCTGTTGTTCTTGCCGCCTCTGTGATGGGCTGCAGCTTTTGGCTGGGGGTTCAGCTCGGACCATTGCGGAGCCAGGCCTTTGATGAAATGCCATATTTTAGGATCAACCATCGTAATCCTTTGGGATTGCCGATGCCCGGCTATCTGAGGTCATGGCCGAGCTAGTGTGTGTTGTGGTGTTCCTTTCTGTTGTGTTTGGTGCCATTGTGATGTGCTGTGTGGCCGTTGAAGAGTTTACATGTACAGCACTTAGGATTGACCGTCATCAGCCTTTTGTGCTGCTGATACTCTGTGAACTGGGGCCATTCTGGCAAGGTTTTATGCAGACCTTATGTGTCAAATTTCAGCATGTCATTCACTTGATGTAGTGCCACAGCAAGCCATCAACACTGCATAGTATCCAGTGTTCTGACCATTATCTGCTGTTGTTGCTTGTGTTTGCAGGCCTCACTTAGACCCTGACAGTCCCCCCCCCCCAAGCGTCCGCTCAGCGGCGGTCTATCTGCAGCCCAGACACAGTGCAGCAGCTATATACCGGCCATGTACGGACCCTCCACCTCGCTTTGTGGCCCTCCTGGCACGATGCCTTGCCTGGCCAAGCACCTGCACTTGCTGAAAAAAACAGCACAGTATTCAGTTCCCCCACAACGCCGTGTGTAGTGTACATTGCAGCAGGGTTCAGCAGCCCAGCTCCAGCTGTGGCAGCCTTATTTTGCACTTGGGTGAGTATGCAGGCCTTCCTGTGCTCTCCGGGGTAAACGTGCCGAGGCCATTGCCACTTGCAGGGGCAATCGGAGCACTCCACCCCAGCCGAGCGTGTCTCTGCGATTGAGCAAAGTTGCAGGGGCAAATTGAGCACACCTGTGGCCATCCCGCTTCTCCAACAGCTTGTCACTACTGCTGCGCGCAGTAGCACAGGAAGTCATGTGGTGCGCATCTGCTCAACTGTGGTTGGGGTGCCAGCAGTCCAGAAGCAGTCGACTCGACTGTGGCACAGCATAACTGTTACAGAAGCTGAGAGGTCTTAGACCATGCTCTAACACCAGGCAATTCTCGGTTACCTAAATTCCTTTGATCGCACCAGTCAACAACTTTCAGTCCGCTTCACACTGTGCAAGCATGTGTGCTTACAGCTCATGGGAGTCGCGGCCCACGAGCTTCATTGTGACAGCAGCAGTACTTACGATGCTTGACAACATGCGAGTGACAGACGTGCAATCAGACAGTGCGGGGATTCTGCATACAGGCAAGCCAGCTTTGTTCACCAGCCTGCATGCTTCTACCTGTGATTCATGCTTGTATTTCAATATTCACAAAGTCTTTATGAAGTGTTTACTTCTGTTATGTGCCTCCCACTCATGCTACAACAGCAGGCAACTTATTCATCTCCTGCAACCCCTTCACTACATTCTCCGCCCACGCATCTATCCCTGGAGCGTCTGGATACAGCACTTTGTCTAGTCCTGCATTCCAGCAGGCTTTAGCTGACGTGGACCCTATGCACACTGACAACTTCTGCTTCGCTGTTTCAAGACCAACTAGCGCCACCCAGGCCCTGCAGAAAGACAACAGACAGCAGGAATGCACCTTGAGTGTGCTTTGAGGGTTTGCAATGGGCTGGGATCCTGATATGAGTCGCACTTTTTGCAGGCATGGCTCACAGCATGAATGCTTCAGCTCTGGATGGAACCTGCTGGACGCTTTGTGTCATGCGCAAGGCCAGCCTGGCGAGCCGTCCAACTGGGTAAATCAGTTCATCAGGTTGCACAAGCGCTACTTATGTCAGCGCACAATGACGGTCACAATGTACAGCTGACACGTCGGGTGGCGGCCCCGGACAGCTAATCCTGCACATGCTGCAATTGCTGCTGGCAGCATCTGATGCAGTGGATGAAGCACTGGTATGTGGGATGACGCTCAAGCTCTGTGAAAATTAGCTCATGCAGTGGCGGAGTCTTTGACAAGCAACTGAACCATAACAATATATACACTGTCATTGCCTTTCACCACATACCAGGGAGCCAGCCTGATTGAAAGATGCACCAAGCCATACTATGAAGTTTAGCTCATGCAACAGGAAATGCCAAGCAAGCCATACCGTAGGCTATGGCGTCTGAAATCAAAGGCTTGTGAAGCCTGGTACTCACTTGACTGCTGATGGAGACCCAAAAGTAACAACGTCAGCTGCGATGGCTTGCTGCAACAAGTCAGCATCAACATTGGTCGTGCCAACCTGCGAAAGGCACACAGCACAGCTAGTAAAGTCAGGTTATGCCTACGGAACTCAGCCAGCGGCACAAGGTTTTGGGTGGCGGCCCTTGCATTGCAAAAGCCAGTGTGTGATGGCTGTCAATGCTGCATGAGCTGTACCTCTCACAGTTCTCACACAACAAAGCGTTTGACCAAAGACAGCTGGGATGCAAATCTGCGCAAAGCTTCAGCTGTCCTGAGCGAACAAGCCAACCGCATCCAATGGCATCCTGCTTGCGTTAGAAGCATCTATTGCAGATACCAAATGCGCACAAAGATTACAAGAAGGTTGCCCCAACACGCTGCGCTATGTCAAGGTCTGCTCACTGACTGAAGCTGCCGCCATGATACTTACTGTGTTGTATGTGTTGATGCGCTGCACTTTGAACCCAGCTGCCGCCAAACTGTCTTGTAAATCTGTTGATGCCTTGACACTGGCTGGGTACAAAACAGTATCACAGCCACCGGGGATGTGCGGCAACTCTGAACCCATGACCTTGCCAAGGGCCTGCAAGAACAGACGTGCAGTGAGCGATGATGTGTCAGCGTCAGAGCCTGTGCCCGTCATCATGAGCAGACAACCAACCTGGGTGGCGACCCCTAGCATGGCACTGTTGATTTGGCAGCGCATCTATCTTGTTTGCATTGGCTCCGTCACTTTTACAGCAAGCAGCACAATGCATGAAAGCAGTAGCAGATGTAACACAGTAGCATTCCGAATGAGTCGTTTTCAACCATGGAGTTGCATAGCAGATGTCTATGGTGCAGCATAATCCGATTGCGATTGTTATTTCCTGGCCTCTACACAACACTGGTTTGACATAGGATCGTAAAGTCAATGGCAGCCTATTAGCTGCAATTATAAGCTGCTATATGTTGCCCACGGTGATGTTACTGTAGCCAAATGGGGTGACAATGGAGCGCTGTTTCTGTTCCTGGGCTACTGGGGAATCATCCTGATAGTCAGGCGTCACAGGGCCGTCATTCCCCAAAAACCGACATCATTATGTATCAATTCTCAAGAACAGAGACGTACTGTGCAGCAGCTGCACATTACTTTGGCAGCAATCGGTCCTGTTGATCCTGCTGTTAATGCTCCTGTCACGATTCTCAGCTGCACAAGTGTAGCATTACAGCTTGTAATGGCTGATCAATGATCACTTCAAGCTGCACTGGTAGCTGCTGCTACTGCTGCTACTGTTGTGGGCTGCGAAAGGCACTGTTCTCACCTTTGTTGCTGTGAACTCTGGTTTCAAGCCAGCTGCATCCAGCACTTCCCCTGTGCCACCTCCCACTACAGCTACGCGTACCTGCGAGTAGCACAGAAAGACCTAGACAGACATAGACTGACATAGACAGCCTAGGCAAACATAGACAGACCTAGACAAACACAGACAGACATAGACAAACACAGACGGACCTAGACAAACACAGACAGACCTAGGCAAACACAGACAGGCATAAACAAACATAGATAGACTTAGACAAACACAGAGACACATAGACAAACATAGACAGACTTAGACAAACACAGAGACACATAGACAAACAGCTTGGCACAGGGTGATAGGCATGCAGCAGTAGGCTGGACAGACTTTGAACATGCTTTAAGCACTGTTGTGATGAGGTTGTTTGGCAACAAACAGCCGTAGAGAAAGCTGTCCTTTGCAATTGCCACTCACAAATTTGAATTGAGCCAGCAAACCTGTGGGGATAGCAAGCAAGGTAGCAGGAACCTAAAGAAGAGCAAGCAAGGTGCGAGGCAAAACAGAAGGACTGCCATCCATAGTTGCATGTTGCCTGTTGCATTGCAACTGTCCTTGAGTAAAGCTGATAACAAGTGTGACGTGGCCAGTTATCATGACAAAGTTGGACACTTCTTGGACTGCCAGCTGTGCCATTGCTGGTGGTAGATAGGAGCAATTCCAGAGCCTCAAGAACGGACGGCAAAAGTCGGCTGTTAAACAAGAATCACTGCTGCTCTGGCAGTACAGATACCCAAGTCAGCCGGCACCAAACCAAACTGGTCTGCACAAGGCTTGCGGGCAGTTGCTACTGCTGCTGTTGCTGTGGATGCTTGAACAGCACACCAGGCTAGTTCCAATGTTTGTCCAACTTCTCTGGCAGGTCTATGCTATAGCTACCGTAGCTGAATGATGGCAATGATGCTGGTGACAGCCAGCAACCTGGCACTAAGGTTTGACTGATAACAACACAAACCCGGTGCTAATGCTCGACCATCCACGGAAGCAATATCCGGTTGCTGCTATGTATAACTTCTGAACCAATGCACACGATAGTTGCACTGGCAAGAGTTGTCGTGCCATGCAGGGGGCGCCACCCGAAAAAGCTGCTATGTTCATGATGACTACAAGGCAATACTTGAGACCATACTCGGCTAGTACCTTGGGCTGCCCGGCTGCTCTCCAGCCCTCAAGGAACACTGCAGCTGATTCAGGTGACGTGCAAGCCACCCAGTCAAATGCACCTTGCTGTAGTAAACCTGGTAACTGGTCCCTGAAGCCAGCAGACAGACAGCGGGGCTTTGATTCATGAACATTGATCAATGTCACGAGCTACCCTTTTTCCTAATGAAAGGCTGTTGAAGGCTGAACTGATATCCCGACTGTTGCTGAAACCCGAGAGTGGTCTGGTACAGTATGGGTATGGGGTGTCCCATTTGAGAGCTGCAGCTATGACCTGAGAGCCAGGTTGTAAAGATAGGGTGGATCAGTGCACTGACACATTCCAGGTCACAACGTAATGGGCCGTCGTACCTGTCTGGTCCGGCTGCGTGCTCTATAAGTGGCAGCTCCACACAGCTGATGTTGTGCTTGCTGAGCGCCTTGATGAGTTTGCCGTTCTTGCCATGTTCCCTGGTTACCACGACTGACGGCTGACCAGCAGCGCAACGCACTCGTAACACTGCAACAGAAAACTCACTGCTCAAGATCTTGCTCGGTGCTTAGGAACATCAGCTTATGCTGCGATACAGCAGTGAGGTACCTGGTGGTCTACTGCTGCCACCGAATGCTGCATGGCGCTGCTTGCAGGCTGTTCGTTGTAACCTTTGTCCTAGCATAGTGCCTCCAGAAACGCTACTAAGGCTTTGGGCTCCTAACACAGCAGTGTAGCTACGACAAGGATGGACACGTCGCACGGTGCGGACTATCAGTGAAGGGTGGATGCTAATTTGCTAAAAGACAGCATGGTGAGTTATGCAGCCTTGCGACGCTTTCAATGCGCACAGAGCTGTCTGCAGGAACGCAAAGATCCCGCGCAAGTATTGAGTGTCATGTAACAGTACTGCTTTCCACGGCAGCCTCATGCCCCATGCTCTACGCTTGTTCTCGCCACAGTAGCAAGCAAGAAACGTCAGTAGTGCTTTCGGTCCATTAAAGGTGCCTCGTGCGTCTCTTGCGTGCTCTTTTGTGCTATCATCACGTCATAGCTCCATTCACAGCTGCGGGTCTCCTGGGCTAGCATCAGCGTCTCCAGTTCCACCAAAATGCCAACACTATACGGCGACTTGATGTCGCAGCCCACCAGAGCTTGCTACATCATATGCAAGTGCGTTGCACAGCAGTCTGTTGTGCAGTTTGACACCAGTGCCACACTCCCATCAAATGTTGTTCCGTGTGCATCCGACGGCCATCAGCGGCGTCTACCGGTTTAATCAAAAGTTACACGGTGCCAATGCAGGGCTAACAACTTGCCAGTAGATATCAACTTGATTAGAGTTGACAGAATGGAGCACAAGCAGCCAGACTACCTCAGAATCAACCCTCTTGGCAAGGTAACGCTCACAATGTATTCTCCAGGCGCATTAACGACTTCAAGTTTCCCTGTGCTGCATCTGTGGCATGCGGTCGTATAATTACTGTCATTCTCAGGCCGCTGCCTTCATAACAGGAGTAAAACTTCATAATACTTTGTGAACAATGGGAACAAGCATGGATTGATGGCAGAACTTCTTGAAGTATGCATGCTGGTGAACAAAGCAGGCTTGCCTTCATGCAGCTGCAATCAAGTCAACCACCAGAGGGCTCCACATTCAGAATATCTGATCACAGACTCGCAGTAGCTCTTGCCCTATTGTGCATTGCATGTTGTACTTGCACGGCAGTGTGGTGTCTTCGCACAGCAATGCACTACACCTGTTTTCTTGTTGGTGCCACTCGATCAACACACCGGGGTTCATGACCCTGCAACCAGCTGTTGATCAGCAGTTGTGTTCGTGCTGTCTAACTCATGCAGGTCCCACTTCTCACGGATGGTGATTTGCGCCTGCCAGAGCCCAGTAACAATCATGTCATTTTTGGCAGACCTCGGCCATACTACATCATGCCTCCCATCTGCAAGCAATAGCTGATCGCCTAATACATCATCCCTCCCATCTGCAAGCAATAGCTGATCGCTTAATACATCATCCCTCCCATCTGCAAGCAATAGCTGATCGCTTAATACATCATCCCTCCCATCTGCATTGTACATTCCACGACTACACAGGTTCCATTTCTGACAGATGGTGACTTGCGGCTGCCAGAGTCAGTAGCCATCATGTCATACCTGGCAGACCTCTACCACATACCACAGCACTGGCACCCTACCAGCAGCAGCAGCACATCATCACTCAAGGAGAAGGCGATGTACATGGCAGCAGTGCACTGGTACCACACAACCGTCCGTCAGGGCTGTATGAAGCTTGTGTTCAACACAGTAATAGGTACGCAGGCGAATGTTCTGCAGAAAGACAGACACGGTTTCCATAACAAGAACAGCAGCAGGTGCTTGTCGTGCACATAGTGGGGTGACCAGCATGACTGCATGATGCCCGGGCTGTATGAAGCTTGTGTTCAACACGGCAGTAGGTACGTGGGCGATTGCCGTGCATGACACAGGGTGCGTCGCATGATCCAAAAACAGCAGAGGTGTTTGTCATGCACATGTGCCAGCAATACAGGATTACGCCAGGGCTGCATGAAGCTATTGTTCAGTATAGTCAATAGGTATGGTTGCAGCCGCTGCAGCTACCTCTTTTATGTTGGCTGCTAATCCACAGCTGCAGGCAACAGATACAGCAGCATAATCACTGATGACAGTACAAGTGTGTGGCGTGCATGGGAGCAGTACACTGGCACTCTGTTTGAAGATCTGGCAGGGATGGATGAGGAAGGATATGCAGCCCTTGACATTGCTGCACACGTTTCTTACGTTTAGTCTCCAGGGATCGGACTTATTTATAACCGCAACATCCCAGCCCAGCCCTGCAATCTGTTGTGAGCTTGTACACAGGCGAGATTAGTGTACATGCTAAGACAATTGTGCAGCTATATGATCATCATGCATGGCATGCAAACTGCTAGGATACTCCAAATCAACCTCCGCCACAAAGCTGAGGTTGATGGAGTATCCTAGCAGTTTGCATGCCATGCATGATGATTATCCTCTGGCTCCGTTGAAGCAGCAGGTGTCTCATGATATGACAAGCCAGGTGAAGCAGCATCAGTACCCGATATCAGTGCAGGCAACACAAGGGGTGCATGCAGCTGATATTTGATACAGTAGTGGGTACTCCTACACCATGCCAAGCCATGCTGTTGTCTTTGGTCTCAACATTGCTAGCTGCATGACGCAAGTTCCTGCCACAGCGTTCATGCGGCGGCCACACAGAAACTGGAAGCTGCACATTTGCATTTGAACAGGCACTTTCTTTGTTGTTGCATCTGCGCTAAGAAAACTACAACCACAGTCTCTATTGCTGCATGGTGGATGTGTCCTGCCTTAAAATCACCGAGCCGTCAACACTGAAGTCGTTGTGTTGCATTCATTAGATCCTGGATTGCATTGAATTGCAATGGATCCTGCATCGTATCGTATGCAACTGCACGTCATACAAACCCGCGTCTGCTCTGTAAAGTTTAGCTCATGCAACATAGAGTGCCAAGCAAATTGCTGTGCAAATTGTGCGTCTGCTCTGTGTGCCGAAGTCCTTGTGCATGAGGTCGCACCTGCCAATAAATGCACTGCCTATGGTTATGTCCCTTTGAAAATCATACCCGCTTTACACTTGATGCACGTATCAATAGTAACATCTCACGCTTGTTACTGTGCTTGCTTGATACATGTATGCACAATGTTATGACATGGTATTATACAGGATATGCACCACACAAGATATGAATACTGAGTAGTTATGCGGCATGATTTGAGCCGCACTCCAAGGAAAGCAATAAACCCTAAACACTATCCATTGCTGCATGCTCCAGGTCCTCGAGTGTTCAAGGTCCCCGGTGTCAAAGAGGTCGCAGTTGACGGTCACAAAACCCTGCAGCAGGCCCTCAAAGACCTAGAAGGGTACTGGCTGAAAGATACACCCTTCATGACAGGGCGCCAGGTGGCCATACCAGATGTACTGTGCTGCTGCGAGCTGGAGCAGCTGAAGTAGGTAGATAGTGTGCATTCAGGCGCTGCATTGTGATGTTTAGCTCAAGCAACACAGAATGCCAAGCAAGTTGCTGTATTCTACATGCAAGGGGCTGTTACCGGACATATGCTTCTACTCATGCTTCTAGAGTGCTTTGAACCCTCTGATGCTGGATGTTGTACCGAACATACCTGATTTGAAGCAGAACACCTTGGTCAGTATCCCAGGCGCACCCAGGTGCTGCATTGCAAAGACTTTTTTGCATGTACTGCTTGAGTCAAAGCTCATGGCTTGCATAGCATGCAGTGTGTAGTTTTTCCAGATGTTCATGGATGCATGCAGACTTGATGATGCTTGTATGTGAATGCAACAGGTCAGATGCGCTGGCAAGAGCAGCAGTGTCATGCATAAGGTCTGCGGAGTCAAACACTGCTGATGCATTCAGTGCTGAGCACAGTTACTCAGCGGCTACAACCATAATCAAACACCATCGGCCTGACTTCGGTGCTCACCTGGGTAACACTGTTGCTCATCATGCAGGATGATGGTAGCGGAGCCCTCTGCACCTCAATACGACCAGCTACTTGGACCACATTCAAGAGTAAAAGCATGGATGGCAGCAGTGAGAGAAGCAGTCGGGGCTGAGGTGTACGATGAAGCCCATGCGAAGTTGTATGCATCAGTAGACAGGCTAGCAGCAGCAGCTAAGCAGGCGTCGCGGCTTTGAGTAGCGTACACGAGCGGAGCGTGTTTTAGTAGCGGGGACCAAGGCAGCTCTGGGGCATGGTGATAGACAGGCAGTACCGTGGTGCTGGACTTGGCTTGTGATGTAAAACGTGGCCTTGTGTCGTGGCTCTGTCTGTGTGCAGCCATCGGACTATGCCCACTGGCTGAGTCGCCTCCGGTCACGCAAGAGGTGTGGTTGATCGCTGGCTGACTGCAGTGCTGTACTGCTTTGCCACAGACGAGCATTGTATGGTATAACGATAGTGCATCGCGTATCCAGAGATTTGGCAGAATCTGCAAATCTTGATCGGAATATCACACAGACGGTCTTGCCGCTTTTAGAACAGGCCAAAGTATGCGGGTATGACAGTTAAAACGCTCGCCTGCCTGCCGTCCTGCCCGCCACGCCCAGTCCAGAGTTCAAAGCCTCCAATATTGTAAGTATCCCACTAAGTTGAGCTCTGTGATTTTTCCAACTGGTCAAAGGGCTTGAGCCTCAGCAACAGCCAGAATTTCAAAGGGTGCGAACCTGGTTTGTGCTTCGTTGTATCCTCATCGGCGCTGCGCGCTATTGAAACATACGTCTTTAGCTGCGACGAAACTTGCTCAAATTCCAGGAGACACGATGTTCACAATTCGCAACACCAGGATTGCCGGCCAACACAAGGAGCCTAGTGGCCTCCGCAGAAACACGAGCGCACAGAGACCAGTGCCCTCGGCCAATATTTACAGTCGACTTCAGGTGGCAGGAGCAACCGAGGTTAGTCCGGCAGCAGGAGGGGCAAGGAATTGCTCGCATAGCTGCAAACGTGGTCCCACAGCTTCCTCGGAAACACACATTTGTCGTTTTTGGAATGTTTAAAGCTGGTTACAGGTTCTGAGGCAGCCTATCATGAGGATTACGTAC
>NSMO01002410.1:439-16424 GCA_002588565.1 Coelastrella sp. UTEX B 3026
AGCACTTCACAGGGCCTGCTGGACCACAAGCGCGGGTCAAACAGCTGGAAAGCTCCTTGCAGAACGTGAGTATCCTTGCATGTTGCGCTGTGGCACAGGTCATGACAGGATAGAGTGTCAGCGTCAGGTGCATGTCAGTGGCACAGGCAGCAGCACACCTGAGTAGTGACTCTCAGCATGGCGCTCATCTTGCAATAGCATGCACCATGCTACATTTCTTTGGGTGGCGACCCCCCTGCATGGCACTACAGCTTTGCCAGCGTATCTATTCAGTTGCAGTGGCTCAATCACTTTTTCATTGGCTCGGCCACTTCTGCGGGTTACTCTGGTCAGCAGCAGTTTCCATGTCACGTTACAATATTGCATTCTGCACCTTTCTGCCTGCCTTATAGAAGCAGAACATGCGGCACGCGACATAAATTCATTCAATGGCAGGCAGAAAGCCTTCTTGTCGTTTGGTGAGACCCATCTGTTTGTGTAAGTATGCTGCTGTTGCTGCTGGTGATGTTGCTGCCACAGATGCAACGCAAGTATGAAGCTGCAGATGCTCGTGCAGCACAGGCAGCTGCCACGATCAATGAGCTTCAAGACAGGCTCAGTGCTGCTGAGGATGAAGTCATAGCGCTGGATGGTCAGGTCAACATACTAGAAACAGAACTGGCCAAATATACACAGTGAAGTTGGGGCGGGGTCTCCAACAGCTGCGGGTGTCTTTACCAGAAGGGGGGTTGTCTACCCTGCAGTAGCCACTTCACAGCTGGTATGAGCGTGAAACTTGGGTGCAATGCAGAGCTCGTTCAATGGGACCCGTACATTAAGCTGTGCACCGCACCGTTCATCAGCAAGGGGGCAGTTGAAGGTCTGCAAAAGGTGGCGAGTTTTCTGGCTATGATTTGTGTTTCCTGCGACGTTATCAAACTGCAGTGGGCACATGCTGGGTGTAGTGGGGCCATGCTTGTGAAGCTGCCGTCCTGTTGTCCTGAGATTTCATGCGCGTCAGAGCTGTGACATGTGCTGATTGACCACTTCACAGTATGGTGTCAGATATGCAGTGATGTGACAAGACATGTCATTGCGTTAGATGACCTGCTGAGTGTGTAGTTTTGGGGGCATGGGAGTGACTTTATGACATAGCTAACAGACATACTCAGTGATTGCCCCATTGTTATTTGCTCAATAACTATCCCATGACTACTGCTTGGTGATTATGAGTGTGATAAGGCTCTGACTTGATCATCATGAACCAGCATCCTCGCTTTGGAATATGGCATCCTTTAAGGCTTAGGTGTGCTGGGTGCAACGTGCCCTGTGATTAACCAAGGTGCAGTAGCGATTGCGGACGCGCCGGCCACGCCAGGACATAATGCGTATTGGCTAAGGAATATTGACACCAGCTAGATTCAAGGAGCACACTAGACACAGATATCCCCAGAGCTAGCCTGCAGGTATAAACACAGACCGCATCCAGTTGTGCCGGAAAATTAAACAGACTCTGAACATCCCGCCACAATGCTATGACCGCAATCAGCCAAGGTGGCTTGGTCCATGTACCTGATTCATCTAGAAACTGGAATCAGCATAGGTGATGCGGCGGCCACTGCACCAGTGAAACGATCACTCAAGGTCCCGGTGTACACCCGGGATCCCTGTTTCACTCCCGCAGCACACCATGACAGTCGCCTGCGGCCGCTCAGAAACGGCTCAAACGAACTATTATCAAGCCATTGAGATTCTGGATCTTTCAATCTGCCAGCAGTGCTGTACATGCTTGTATATCCGCTCCATACCATTCACTGTCCCTGGCTTTGGCCACTAACGCAACTCACAGACCCTGGAATTTCCAATGCTAACATTCAGACCAAGCCCAGAAAACTGCCCGGAAAGTCCTCGGGCCCCAGCCCACCTCATCAACTGCTTTGGGCTGTACAGCAGGTTCCCATGGTGGTCCTGGTGGTGCAACTATCAACACGTGCTATGTGCCCTGTGGCAGGTGCTGCTGTGTGTACTGCCACACCACCATTGCCCCACTAACATGAGCATTCAGACTTCTTGTCACGCCCAGCATAGGAACCTCCAAACACACATCCAGCAGGGGCAACAGATGCACGGGTATGCCATTCTGCTCGTTGCCAATAAGCAGCACGCAGCATTTGGGAAAGGAGTAAGACTGCAGGGGCACACTGTTGGTGGCTTGCTCCACGCCTACAGGAACAGAATTCAACAAAAAGATGTACGAGTGCCTCGTTTGACATGCAAGACAATGGTATAGGCATAGATATAGGTTTGCTTGACATCCCATGTTGCAGGAGCTAATTAATTCATAGAAATAGACGTATCCCCACTTGGACCACTAGCCCTGACTCAGGGTTGGCATGTTTAGACAAGTACTGGTAGCTCTGAGGCTTGTGGTGACCAACTCAGACTGTATGAGATACGCGCCACCATGCAGCAGTAAGTGACATCAACCAGTGTGCTCCTACCCTACAAGTACCCCTACATCTACATGTGATTTACGGCATAAACCTGGCGTATGATCTTACTGCACGCCTGGTTTCAAGAGCACCCTGCGCTGAGCTCCCACCAAGAGGTCAGGCACAAAGCACCCTCCATGCTGTGCATCCAGAGCGCTCAAACCCCAATCAACACTGGAAAGCCAACAGACGCCCATTCCACACAAAAACAGGTTCAAACTATGGTTTGTTTGCGAAGCACTGACTTACCAATGATAGTGTATCCTGCTGCCTTACGTTCGTTCAGGAATGTAGCCACATCTGGCACTCCAACCTCCAGCACTTGTATCCATCGTTCACTCGTTACACTCTGCCGTTTGAACGCATCTGTGAAGGCAACTGAGCGGTTGGAGATCACCAGGGCCTCTACTGATAGTGACTCACACGTCCTGCAACACACAATTTGATGCTCAATCGTCCCAAGTAAATCCTGCTTGACTGTTTCTGCCTGAACTAGGCAGAGGTCGCTATTGAAGGGGTGGTCTGATGTCTGACAGCAGCATGGTTAAAACCGGGTTCATCAAGTTGCACATCTTCAGCGAGAGAACACCAAAGAGGCAAAGCCAACAGAGGGCAGGCCTCGACTATCATGCATGCTATTGAAGGGCATCTGCTGCAAACACACACTTTCTGCTGATCATAATCAACAGTGTCAGCACTTGGTACGACACTGCAACTGGCATCATGCTTTGCACATCTATGCTGCAGGAAAATAACATTAAAATTAATTCATTTAAGCTAAAAAGCTGAAGTGGTGGGGCCATATCATATGGGGCAATATCCCATGTGTGTATAGTTTACCTGCAGAGTCCTGCCAGGTTTGGCACATTGTCCAGCAGTGATGCACACACCACCAGGCCGGGGTGAGCCGACCTCCCAGCAACAAGTGCCTCGACACGGTCAGCACTGGAATCATCAAACAGTGAGGACTGCAAACACCAACACCACAGCTGCTTGTGTTTGTACTTCATGGACGTATTGCTGTTTCTAATTGCTGCTCTTGTTACATGGTGATGCAACCGCAGTGCCTTCCAGATCAAGTGTTGTGGCCGGTGTTCTCAATCTATTGCTGTGGCTGCCTCATGCACTTAGTGAGTGCTTGGTGCATGACACATGCAGACCAGGTGCCATGTGATGCTGACGTGCTGTCAACACAATGACCTTGTGGGAGACGATGCTGGCACTTCAGTGCTGAAAGTGCATAATGTGTACCTGCACCCTCACTTGCACGTGCACACATGCACACAAATATGCACACATACACACATACACACATACACACACATGTACACACCTGCACTTGTGGTCTAAACTGGTACACAGAAGGGCTGCTGCCGCCTGCTGCACCAGCACTGACACCGGCTGAGTCAGCATCATCTGCTGCATCCTCTCCTCCTACAACATTGTATACAATCATGACGCATTTGAGGTTGACAACATGGCAAATCAAGAAAGTGGCAAGTAGCCAAACAGCTGGATCTGAGAGTGTGCTTGACTTGTGTCGTGCAGAAAGGCATACCTGGGTTCAGTGGGTCTTCACTTCATGACAAGTTCCTCTGCAAATAGGCTGGCAGGTCAGCGCGTATGGATGCATTGTGACGACCGGTCACCAGCAGTTAACAGTCAGCAGTCTGTCGGAATTCTTACTAAATGATCCTTCATCCTTGCTGATCAAGATTTCAGCATGTTGAGTGAACATGAGTAGTAGTGTATATACTGGCAAGGTACATCTGCTACATTGCTACATGTGTCAGCCAGCAGCTAGGACAACCACCACCTCCAGCCAGCAGCCAGGCTGCCAGCGGTCCTCCAACCCACCTGCAGCTTGCTGCTCGTCATCGTCCTCAGCCGTAACCACCTGCTGCTGCTGCTGCTGCTGTTTCTTTGTGAACCTGTTTCCGACTGCCTTGACAGCGCTGGGCAAAGCTTTGAGTATGTCTATGGGCAGCCTGTCCCGCACATGGATGTGCCACTGCAGACCCTTGATGTCACTCTCACCATCACACAAGTGGCCAAGCTCAGATTCTTTCACCTACAAGATAACAGCAGTGCCAGGGGAGCTTTTACCTCACACCAGATTTGGTTCCATATGGATTCCGCAGTAGTGGCAGCGGCAGCGGCAGCAGCAGCAGTTGCAAGTCCTGTTGGCAATTGCTGATGTAAATTCCTTGATGCACTACACGACAGGCAGCACAGCTTGCATGGTTAGCAGCTGATAATGAGGCTCCTACAGTACTGTCACACGCAGATACATCAGCTGACCCCACCCCTGCAGCCCCCGGAATACTGACCAAAGCGTTGTGCTTCAAATTAGGTATGTTCAGTACAAGATCCATCGCTCGGAGGGTTCGCAGCGCTCTAGCAGCAGGAGCAGAAGCATGTGTCGGGTGGCAACCCCTTGCATGTAGTATACAGCAGCTTGCTTGGCATACTATGTTGCAAGAGCTGATTTTCCCAAACTTCACCACACCACTGAGGCAAGTATGGGAGCTTTGGATTGCAGCAGCCCACTGCATGAGTTTGCTTCTGTCCTATCGTCCGACAATTGTTCACCAAGCAGCCCTGCATTCATGTATGGGTGTTGTCAGTAAGCTGGGTTCAGTTGATTATGGTAATCAATGTGAGTGTTCATGGGTGATCAGTCTCGCAGGTCAATCTACGTCTCCCTCACCCCAAACAGTCCCTCCAGGCTCGTCTCATGTTCCAGGTTAAACCCTGCCAGGTCAATCAGGGCCTGGCGCTCACGGAGACGCACTATCTCATCATTCTCTTGCAGGAAACGGTAAACCTGCAGGAAACTCAGAGGACGCTGTCAGCCAGCATCTTGGGGTTTCGTGATCTAGGCTCTCAAAAGGAATTATCCAGAGTGAATCAAGATCCTCTATCCCTTTGCACAGTGCCCAGCAGTATGCTCACAAGTATGTGAAAGACAGACTTGTTGCCAAATGGGCAGGGAGACTGGGGCCAAAACAAGCTGATAAATCACACAGCACAATCGGGCAATGTGTGCAGGGGTTCACCAGGACACATTGGATTTAGCAAGCCGCCTCCATTGTTTCAGCTGTCATCGTGTGCGAGAACCGTTGCAACCTGGCTCCATCCCAACAAGCCCCTGCATCCTGCACAGCTGTCAAAACGCCTGTGTGATTGCAGGCTAGAGCCGCCATATATAACTTTGAAGCACCTGGTGAGTGAGAGCTGAACATTTGTGAATGCAAGTCGCACCTGGTGCAGCAATATGCCATCTTCTGTTTCCAACTGTTTCTCAAGCTCGGGCAGATGTCGGCTGAAGGTAAGGTGCAGTAGGACCTGTACACCACATGAAACAATGAGGTATCTGGGAGGTATACACACAAAACCATGCGGATTGTCTTGATTACAGATGTTTATGCCTTGCAATAATGGTGAGACAGCAAGAGTTGATATTGCTGAGGTCTGTATAGTGTTGGTGATATGGCAAACTCCCATGCTATGTATGACAAGTACATCGTTGAGGGAGCTGGGGGGCAACAGCTCTGAGGTCTGTTACCTCACCTAGCAGCTCTTGCATAATAAGCAGCAAGAGATGCATGCAACAGAGACTGCAGCGTGTACTGCAGTTTGCTTGGCATTCTATGTTGCATCAGCTAAGTTTCACAGCTTCACTGCCTAGTGTCACCTGCACTGGCACTCTGACTGCATGTCTGTGGTGCATTGCCCAAGGCATCAGTGCTTGCAGCAATGCCATGAAGTGTGGGGAGCTGCTGGGGCCCGAGTCATACATCAGGAACAGCGCCACGATGATCACTGACACAGTAACCTGCACAGCACAGAAGTCAGATCATCTGTCACTTATGTCGAGTGCATGAGTAAAAGAAATGCGTAGCTGTTGAGCCCTAGTGAAAACAAGGTTGTAGGACATATATGTAGCTTGATCAGTACATATTTGGCAGTGTTCAGTGCAACATCATTTGATTTTCGATTATACAATGAGCCCAACCCCACAGGGCGATCCTCTGGTATCACCACTGGCACACAAAGCGCCTGGACTACACATCATGATCACTTTTGATCTCATCAGCAACACCAATATGCGCTGAAACGCAGTGTATTAAATACATAATAATAATGATAATAATAATAATAATAATAATAATAATAATAATAATAATAATAATAATAATAATAATAATAATAATAATAATAATAATAATAATAATGATAATAATAATAATAATAATAATGATAATAATAATGATGATAATGATGATAATAATGATGATAATGATGATAATAATGATGATAATAATGATAATGATAATGATAATAATAATAATGATAATAATGATATATAATAACAGTTATTGCTGGAGACTTTAGCCCTACGGCCATCAGCCCCGCACAGTCTGTTCATGTCAACACAGCTGGGAAGCTGCAACATGCCCACGCTGAACCAGCATAGAGCGATGACAACAGCAAGAGTGATGCTTTAACGAGGACAAGCACATACAAGCAGATGGCTGTTCTTCTTCCTCATCCTTTGTATGGACTCCCCCTTGTTGGCACATGAATTTAATGATTGGATCATGTAGATAAACTGCGCAGATCATCTATGTGTTGGCGCAGACACCAAGGCAATCACCCTGTCGTTCACCTGGTAGCTGCCAGTGGCAAAATTCTGCACCGCTGGCAGCAGATACTGCTCAGCAGCAGTGGGCCTCGTCTTGAGCAGTGCCAACATGAAGAGCTGCACATGTGGTCTGATGTTGCCGTGCATGTGGGAGTTCAGGAGACAACGCCAACCACGACATATGACCTGCGGGGCACAGCAAGCATCACAGCAGCACATGAACAATCGATTGGTTACAGTGATGGTCTGCCAGATCGTGAAAGCCCTTAGCTGTTGTGCCTGGACCTGGAAGCTAGCATCTAGTCAAAAGTCTGGTCAAAAGCAATCGCTGCGTTACGTTGAGTAGGCGTGCCTGCTAGATGCAAGCATGAACACTTGGCATGGTAAAATGGCCACTATGATATTACATGAAGAAATAACATCTTTTCATGTTAATGACTCTTCTGACCCAGGCCACGAACTGAAGCTACATGTGGGTAGCCTAAGTACACCTTGCCTTTGAATCAATGAAAAAACAGCCAAACAAACACATTGCTGCCACCAGCTGACCACACCTGTTCAGCATAGCTGTCCTCCACATAAGGTGACAGCAGACACAGTGTCTGCCACAGTGCTGTCTTAATTGCATTGGCCCCACTGCTTTGGCCTGCTTCACGGCTGGCCAGCCAACTGTAGGGACCAATTGCTTCAGCAATGTCCAACAGGGCCAGAAGAACATTTTCAACAAACCTTGGATCCGCTGAGCTCCTGGTGGCAACACAACCCGCACCCAAACAACGTGATGTCAGATGTTGAGCAGCACCTGATACAAAGTTGTGAGATGTTATAGAGTGTTGAGGGTGTCGAGATTGTATCGCCAAAGGATATCCAGCAGGCAGGTTGAGAATTGCCTGAGCGCCCAGCCGCATGTATATGCCAGCTGCAACGATTCTAACAGCCAGGCTAGCGACACGAAGACCTCTGATTTGCAACTAAAAGCAAGATATCGTAAGCAAGTTACACAGAATGTTGCGTAGCTGTGTCATGTACTGGAGAATGGAGAATGTTACTGCAGTACCATGTAAAAGTGACTGAGCCATACAAGTCAGATGTGCTGGCAAGAGCTGCAGTGTCAGGCATGTAGCAGAAGCGGCCTGGGGCTTCCTAGCCAGCTAACAGTGTTGTATATAGCCCTTTTCAAGGGAGGCAAGGCTCCATGTAACACTTTCATTGTCTCTGACAGCTCTCTCTGTTACATCACTTGAAATTTACTTTCAAAGCCCTCCATGCAGCAACTCACACGATGGCACACGATGAAACCTCTGACTTTTCCGCTCCGCTTACCTAGCCAGCTGCACCAGGTACCCACACATCACCACCCTGGCCGGCAGCAGCACTGCGGCATCACACCGCTGCTGCTGCAATGCGGCTGCCTGAGAAACATCCTTGGACCACATCGAGAACACACACATGTGCACCACGCGCTGCAGGTACTGGCCCCGCAGACAAGCCTCAGGAAAAAGCTGCTGTTCTGAAACCTGCGTCCGCTGGGGTTCGAACTTGTGACCTTGGGTTTTTGGGCTTATCGGGGTGCTGAGGTGGAGTATCCTTGCACAGATGTGGTTCATGAGTGTCACTGACAAGCGGACTCCTCCGTGTGTGAGGGTGAAAGGGATTGGTGTGCTGTCCAAAACTGCCTGCAAGTCGCTGCAAAGCCAAGTATGCAGGAGACACAGTTGGTGATCTGGCACAAGGGCGTGGCCCTGAAGCGTGGCTTCAAAAGCGAAGTAGGCCTCGCATGTAACACATTCAAAAATATCAGGACACAAGCTATGCCATGAGAAGGTATACCTCTGTGTGTCAGCCTGAGAGGTGGCTAGTGACAGGCAATTCATGATCTTGTGCCCTTGCTGTGTATGACATTGGATAACAAATATGAATAGCCAGCAGGTGCAGACTGAGCACATTTGCAGTCACTGTTGCGTGCTGCGAGTGCTACAGGTGTTGCAAAGCAAGGTGTACAAACACTCTGTGCGATTTAATGTATGAATCGCACCAGGCAGGCTCAAAGCTGCAAAACTCATGCAAATTAGATGCAACAGACAGGACTGGCGTTCAGAGATCTCTAGATTGCTCAATGCCAAGACCAAGGAGTGTACCCGTGTGCCAGGTCATTGGCCCCTGGCACTTGAGTCAAGCACTAACCAGGTTTCCCATCTAATCCATCCACAGACCCAGCTGCTCAACTGTGACTACAGAACAGCTGCTCAGTTCCTTTAACTCATTCTGTGTGATCACAAACCAGCAGGGCTCAGCCCCGCATCCATCCAGCAACCACCCCAGGCTGGTGGAGCCCATGCATGTCAAGATGTGCAAGGATACTCCATGGAGCGACCAGATCAGTTTGTAATGGTATTCTAAAACCCTGATGGTATATAGTTAAGCCTACCTGTGTTTGAAAAGCGCTGGATGGAAGAAAGTTTGCACCAGCAGACTTGCATTACTTGATGACAGTCTCCTGCTGCCACAAACCAGCAGTCGGTACAGATTCAGCAGTGATCTGAAACCTTGGACAATGTCACTGATCTGGCTCCAGGCCCCTTGCCGCTGCTGCTGCTGCTGCTGTAGTTGGCCGTTGGCTGATAGGAGTTCGTATGGTGCCACGTGCAGCAGCAGCTGCAGCAGGTGTGACAGGGTGGTCTCACTCTCAGAGTGCCACTCGAGATCCTGCAAGCACCTGAGAGGATGCAGCAGCAGCAGCAGTGGCAGCAGCAGGTATGAGCAAGGAAGGCAGCCGCCACTGCCTTGGGCCACAGGTAAGCAGAGACGGGTTCAAGGTGCCTTGTTGGGTTAGCTGTCATCATGACCCAGCCTAACAGGCCTCTTTCCCCCCGGCTTCCACCACGTGGTGCACTACCACAACAACAAGCCAGATCTCCCCAGCATGTGTCATTTTTGGTCGGATGCACAAGACACCAGATCGATCAACATGGTTCGATTTTGAGTGCTGCTGAACTCAATTTGTTATGCATACATTACAAATACAACGGAAAAAGATACAAATCAAGAACACGATACTATACAAGATAAGTGAAGAAAAAAACAAAAACATCATGTCACAAATGTCATACCTCTCAAACACGCCCTGCCTTGTCTGCAATGAGAGCCCTTGAGGTGCTGCTGCTGCTGCTGCTGCTGCCACCAGCTGAGCCAGTACAGCAATGCGCAGCTCCAGAATCTGCCCTATAAGGTCAGCTTTACTGCTGCTGCTGCTGCTGCCAGTGCTGCTGTTTTGCTGCTGCCACTGCTCACTAGCAGCAGCAGCGGGTTGCAGATCACACAGCTGATTGATCCATTGGTCCAATGTTGTAGCATCTGACATGCTGCTGCTGTCTTCTGTGCTGCTGCTGCTGCTGCTGTCTGTGGTGCTGCTGCTGCTGCTGCTGCCGCTCAGTGACCATGCACAAGCAGCTATGTTCACTGTAGCTAAAGCCAGGAGTTGCCCATCCAATGTTGAGCTATTCACTGCTGCTGTCATGATCTGTTGCAGGCGCTGCTGCTGCCAGTAACCTTCTAAACCATGTATGGCAATGCACCAATGTTGCACAGCCTGCTGCTGCTGTTGCTGCTGTTGCTGCTGCTGATGATGATGATTGGAGCACTGCTGCTGCTGCTGCAAATGCACACCACCATCTGGCTGCTGCTGCTGCAGCTGTGGTTGCAAAGCTTGTAAGTTGTTCATGAGTTGCATAACATAATGCACCCAGTCAAGACTGAGGGAGTTGCCCTGCTGCTGACACATATGCCACTGCAACAATGCAGGTATCAGATGTCCCAATGCATTGGTCAAACCCACATTGCTGCTGCTGCTGCTGCTGCCAGGGTTGCTAGCAAGGGCGTGCATTTCTGCTGTGATACCGCATGCAAGCGCTGCCGTTGCTGTGGCAACTGCACCAATGTTGCTGCTGCTGCTGCTGCCGCCCATATCAGCAGCAGCAGCAGCAGCAGCAGATGTAATGCATTCAGCAGCAGCAAAAAGACTATCTGTTATAACAATTTTGCAGGCAGTTGACAGCTGCAGAGCGATCTGGCCTAAACTGCATAGCAGCTTGTGGTGTGGCATTGTGGGGACTCCACTGCTGCTACTGCTGCTGCTGCCGCCGCCACTGCTGCTGGCAGTGATTGGCTGTAACCACAGAGTCAGCTGTGTACCGCTGGCACCATCTACTGCTGAAGCTGCTGCTGCTGCTGCCGGTGCACAGAACACCCTGTCCAACCATTGAATAACGCTGCTGTTGCCACTTGCTGCTGCTGAATAATTGCTGCTGCTGGCAGTCTGGCCGGCTGCTGCTATCACAGTCAATGCAGCATCTACGCTGCAACTGCTTGCATCACAGCACAGCGGTACCAACTTCAAAACACTGTGCTGTATTTCAGACCTCATATGTGCTGGATGTAAGTAACCAACATGGTTTAGGACCCCTCCTATATGTTTGAGCAGTTTATCAGTACCTAGATCACACAGGACGCTGCTGCTGCTGCTGCCACTGCTGCCAGCAGCAGCAGCAGCAGCAGCAGCAAGGGCTTGCAGCAGGACCAGCGCAGTAGGAGCACGTTGTGATACTTCGATCGTGCGATCTAAATACCTGCAGATCAGATCGCTGATAAGCCGATCACTGCTAAACCCCCGCTGCTGCTGCTGCTGCTGTTGCTGCAGAGAGATGAAGCAGTTTGTCAGTAACTGTGTCAGCTGCTGCTGCAGTGCTGCCACTGCTGCTGCCTGTCTGTTGACTGCACTACCCGCAGCAGTATCTGTTACTAACTTGTCACTTTCAAATGCAGCCAACACGCTGAGCAGCAGCTGCTGCAACTGCTGCCAGCCATTGAGTGCTACCAAACTGCTTATGGTCTCTGCCGGCAGTTCAAACAAACCTGCTAGCCCTATTCTGCGCATTGTAACACTGCAGATACAAAGACACAGAGAGATGTTCACAACAATGCCGGCCAACCAATTTTGTCCGTGGCATACAGGAATGGACAACCCCAGCACACATTTTTGCTACCAGTGGCTCTGGGCCCTGTTTCAGTTTAAACAGTGGTATGCTTAACTTGGCAAGTTATATACTATATATATGCTGTGCAGCACTTGTTGCTTACTTACTTGCTGTGAAAAACTGCTCTCTCAAGCAATACAGACAACCAGCGGACCAGTGGGCCCAGATCACCGCTGCTGCTGCTGCCGCTGCTGCTGCTGCTGCTGCTGCTGCTGCTGCCGCTGCCGCTGCCGCTGCTGCCAACATACTGCCAGAGCAGTGGGTAGTTGTCCTTCCACACCGGCTCAATCAAATGTAACACATGCTCTTCTTGGGCACGATATATGCTGATGAATGACAACCACTGGGTGTCTGTGAACCCTGACACCTGCAGAGTAACAACCCACACAAATCAGCATGTAGGACATAGTGTTATAACATGTTATATAACATTGCTGCATGCATCGCGCCTATGTTACGAATCTTTGGTGGCTTCTGTTACTTGACAACAGAACTGCAGCCTGCCCTGACCAAATGATACCAAATAATGACTAAGCAGTGCCAGCTGAGCAACTGTGAATTCAGCTTCGAAGCTGTAAAGCCCATGCGGATAAGTGTTGTGGGTTGTGCTGATTAGTCACTCAAGTACCTGTGTTGTGCCCTCCTGCACCATGGCTGTTAGCAGATGTATGGCTCTGTTACGACACTGAACATCTCGACTGGACAAACCAGCAAGAAGCAGATCAGCAAAAAGTGCACCACAAAAATCTGCAGGCGGCAGCAGCAGCAGCAGAAGCACTGGCTTTATACAGCAACGGGAAAAGCAATCTGGTTTACCAGTGCAATCATTAAAAAGTCAACAAAGCAGTAACAGAAAATATTGTGGCTAGCTATTCCTTGAGACAAACACAGCAGCAGCAGCAGCAGCAGCAGCGGTGGTGACAGTAGCAGCAGCAGCAGTAGCAGTTGAGCATGAGCAGCAACACTTGCAACGCAGGGGAGCGAGAACATCACCTGAAATGATGCCTCATCTCGGGTCTTTGCCTGGTGCAGACCTGGCTGTGTGCCACACCTGACTTAGTGCATGCACAGCAGTCAATTCAAGAGCCGGTGCATCAGTCAAAATTGACCTGAGAACCTCAACATGTAAGTAAACACCCAATACATGAGCAAAGGACCCCGTGACGAACAAACATGGATGCTCCGGGTGACATCGATGATCATGCTGTAGGTGTGCATCGTGCTGCGATCTAAATCACTAGCCACAACAGCAGAGGCGGAGCTGACAGGCTGCTTGCCAGGGACAGCAGCAGCCGGATGAGTAACCTACCAGAAGAGCAATTCACCAAAAGAATAACCTACCTGACTTCTGTGCTGCGATCAGCATGTGTGGTTGCAGGCGACAAGACAACACCAGCGCTTCAGACACCTTGCTGCTGCTCATGCTGCCAACACCTGCTGCTGCCGCTGCTGCAGGACTGCTGCTGCTGCAAGCTGCAATCAGCAGCTGCTGGCAAGCTGTAGAATAGACACTGCTGCCATGGGTCGCTGCTGCTGCTGCTGTCATGAGCGGCACCAGTAGAACGGATTGAACCTCGGACCTCAAGTCACCACCTGCAAGCACCGATCAGCAGCCAACAAGCTTTGCTGTTGAACAGCACATAACACACAGCATCAGAGCGATCTGATTACATAATCCACATTTGTTGGATCAGGAGTGACTGCAGGAAAAAAAGCCTTACCGACAAGATGAAGCGTCCCTGACTGCAGCACATTGCTGCTACCTACCTCCTGGTACAGTGTCCCAGACAAAGAACAGTGATTACAGTGATAGCCAACATGCACTGATCCGGCCACTGGACTACCGTGTAGGCACTACCTCTAACCGCTGAATACTGCAGCACAGCTGCACAGATGCCTCATTGCATATCCCGACACTCTGCTGCTGTCTGTGGGACATGTAGCCTACACCTTTGTAAGCAGCAGGTGGTAGGTTCAATCTAGGCAATCAGGATTGTTGTATGCATCAAGGCAACAACAGCTGTCAGTACTTGCATTGCAGTCAAGGCCACAGTGCTACAGCCAGGCAGGACTCAAACCATGGCAAAGTTCGAGTTGGTAATGCACTACAGCTCTCACCTGGTGCCTGCAACACCCAGATCACCCATGTTAGCAGATGATCAATCTGTTCTGGGCTGATCATGAAAACCTTGGACCAGTGTACCACACTGCTGCTGCTGCTGCCAGGCGAGCCGCTGCTGCCAGTTGCAGCAGAGTCGGCTGAGGTGTCACGCTCAAGCAGCTTTGATAACACAGCCAGGCAGGCTGCTGCACCAAGAGTTAAACCACAGATGCTGCTGCTGCCAGGCAGCCTTAGAGTCCAGCCTGATTCTTCAGGACCAGCTGCACTGCTGTCCGCAGCTGCACTGGCAGCCTGAGATCTGTCAGGTACTCTCAGGCCTGTCAGGACCATCAGCCCATCCACAGCCTGACCTGCCAGGTCAGCTGCAGGGCAGTTTCCTTGCACAGCTCGATTGCTGCTGCTCGGTCCCTCAGAGCCACCCAGGCTGCTGCCAGCAGCAGCAGCAGCTGCAGCTGGGGAGTTTCCTTGCACAGCCAGCTGCACTGCTGCTGAGATCAGTATACTTGCCCAGTGCTGTCCTGTGCTCAATGCACCTTTGCTACAAGGGGCTGTGCAGGTTAGAAGCTGTGGAAGCAGCTGATGCGGCAATATCTGACTTATTGCTGGGGTTGGGGTTGACCTGCCCTGCTGTTGCAAACCCTGCTGCTGCTGCTGCTGCTGATCTTGCTGTTGCCGATGATGCAGCGCAAGCTTTGCTACTGTGGTAGCCAGTAGAATCTGCAAGTGATCCTGCTGCTGCTCCTGCAAAGCGACCCGACTGCTGCTGCTGCTGCTGCTGCTGCTGCTGCTAGAGCAGCAGATGTGGCCATCAGTGGTGATGCTGATGTGGCGGATGGCACCTGTAGCCATCTCCAGGAACCAAGGAACCTACAGCAGTCCAGCAGAGTGCGAGCAACACATCCCAGGCCTTGGCTGCAGCCACAAGCAATTCTGTGTATTCGTGGCATACAGTAGCAGAGTAACAGCAGCAGGATATCCAAGGCTGATACCCAGTGCTGGTGACTGCTTAGACTCTGGAGCAACTCCTGCTGCAACCTGAAGACAATGCCTCGACACCAATAGCCTGATCAGCTTATCTCAGGTTCATTTGGATGGTGTTTGGAGCCTGCTGCTGCAGTTCAGTGCTGGCGATCATTGCATTTGTGTTGTACTGTTGCAAACCAACCCTGAGGAGCACATCAATGGTGGCCTCTGACTCTTTGGCAAGCTGCTTTCCTTCAACTGCAGCAGATGCTGACAAGCAGCCATGTCGAGAGCTGCTGTTGCTGCTGTTGCTGGCAGTGCTGGGTGTGGAAACCAACTGCAGTAGGAAGCTTTGCAGCTGGGTTGGACCACCATCATCAGCTGCTGCCATGCGTACTGACGGGTACAGCTGCCGCTGCACTCTGATGCTCTGTAAAAAGTGCTACGTTCCGCGTGCTGCGATCCGCGTGCTGGGAATGTAGAGTCTCTCTTGATGAGCTACGGATGCTGTTGTCGACTGTTTAGAGGAAAGTAAAGACATGCCTGCATCAACAGGCCAGCCAGCAGCATCACAGACGGCCTGCTAAGCCAAGGCACCCGCTCGATAAGACCACGGAAGACCAAAGCTTCAGACAAAACCTAAATGTCGAGGCGTGCAGTTAGCTGCTGCGTAGTATGTTAGGCAGACTCGCAGGCTTTCAGTGAGCACAGCAGCGGCAGCAGCATCTGTTGACCAAAGCGTGTACTT
>NSMO01002415.1:1231-21358 GCA_002588565.1 Coelastrella sp. UTEX B 3026
CAATTACCATGTTGGCTGACAGATACACAACAGCATGCAACCCAAATGCAAACCTAGGTGTGATACGGCATCAATGCAAATGCTGCTGTTGCAGATTAAGCTGTAAAGGATTATGAACAGCACCTGCCAGATTGCAGACTTGTGACTCATAAGACTCCTAACCCCAAGCACCAGTACTGTACTAGTACATGCTTCCTCACCATGATGGCCGATTGTTGCTGACGAGAGTGAGCTGCCAGCAAGCTCAGCTCGACCAGTAGCGTAGCATGTAATGTAACGATGTGGAGTTTGGCCCCGTGAAACTCTCTGTGTGAGACTAGTATTCTTCCATCTTTTGCAGTATGTGAGTGCGAACAAGACCCCACACTTGGACCCACCGCAACATAGCAGGTCCATGGCTGGCAGTGCTACTTGGACTCTGCAACCAACCTGCATGGTAGTGATGGCTTGCTGCTGCTTGTGAGCTGGTACACCACCGCTCACTGTAACATGCTTCCTGGACGCTTTGGCACTTCACGACAACTTTGCATCTCCACCTGTAGCAAGCCAGGCCCAGCCAGCAGCGACCTTGAGCATGGGATACTCATGTTCTGTGTTGACGCATGGACAGCCAGATTCTGCTGGCAGCCCTGCCCCCTTACACATTAGTGCATCATTAGAATGCGGGTATAAGGCTATGGCACTCCCGTCATCCAATAAAACAATGTTCTGAACAGACCGTAAGGTGCCACGCTGACCCATGCATGGCATGTTATATGAAGAAACTCCTGAGTCTGTCATACACTATGTCAGAAAAGACCGCACAACTTTAACGAAAGTAATCAGACCACTAAACAATACAAACCTACTACCATCGATGGAAGTAATCAGGCCACTGAACAATGCAAACCAACTGCCATGCAAAGCAGCAGTTACCTTGAGCATGTCCTGTAGTTCAGCTGCCAGCTGCGAGACACGTGGCCGCTGTTTGGGGTCTTCAAGCCAGCAGCGCTGTACGAGTGACGCCAGCCGGTCAGGCGTGTCTGCCGGCAGGGGTGGCCGCTCCTTGTTGATGGCAACTGCTATTATGATCTGCGTACAGTAGGCAAGAAGATAAAGCATGGCTTAGCTCCTGGAAGTGGCCGCAGCCATAAAGAGCCACAGGACAAGAACTGCCAGGGAGTGCAAGGCTGCTCAATGGGTGCCTCAATTAGGCTGACAGGTCAAGATGTTGTACTCACGCAGAGTGTGTGTTGAGCCAAGATGTTGTACTCACGCAGAGTGTGTGTTGAGCCTTGAGGTATCCCACACACAACATCCTGCCACGCATTGTGTGACTTGTGACATGCCAGAGCGGCGGAGCAGGATGGTCAACTAGCATTGCTGGCCTGTCCTCTGTAGTGGAGCACCTCACCTTGAATAGCACATTAAAATCTTTGCCATTTGATGACAGCAAGTGACTGAAAGGTGACTTCCTTGCCACACACTCGTACAAGATACACCCAAAGCTGTACACATCGGCAGCTTCACTTATCCGGTTGCCACTGAAGACCTCGGGTGCCATATACTGGGGTGTGCCACCATGCTGAGTTACTGATAGGTAGCTCAGCTGTGGGTTTTTGAACCTGTTGCAACAGCCAAGGGTTGTGCAAGTGGCCACGTGGTAATCTCTCATTGGCTCTGTGATTGGCACAATCAGCAAGTTGCATGTGCTGGGTGTAACATAAGGGCTTTCAGCCAAACTACCAGTATCTCTGTCGGGCCTGGTTTGCAGTGTGCACTTGGCTTATTGATACGTAACACACACCTGTCATGGCTTGAATCCGTCAAGCGGTACATACCTGCTAATGCCAAAGTCTGCAAGTGCTGCCCTGCCGTGTCTGTCCAGTAGCACATTCTGCGGTTTCAGGTCCCGATGGACGACAGCTGGGTGGAGGTACGCGAGACCTGCTGTGATGTCCAAAGCGATCTGCAGGATCTGCAGGCAACAAAGGAAGCCGCTCACAAGTCGGACTTGTATACAGCAACAGGCAGCTAGTTTCCTGCTTTCAGAAGGCAGCACACTGTCGTTTCATGGTGTGCAGATGCAACACGCTTCTCACGAGAGTTGCTACACTGCAGGGCCTGCATGACCAGGGCTGGTGGGATAATGAGCCAGTAGCGGTCTGACAAAGCAGAGCAAGCAACACACAATAGGGTGTCAGCCTCCACATTCGTCCTTGTGGTAGCTGCGACCAATGCATACCTCTGGGTATGTGAGTCTTCGCTTGTTGGGGTCGTATATCCGCTTAGCCAGACTGCCGCCCTCCATGAGTTCCATGACCAGAGCCATCTGCTGATGTTGAGGACGTTGCTGTGGCTGGCTGGCAACAGCAAGTGAAGCTCCAGAGTCAATGCCTGACAACTGATGATTGCAAAAAGGGCTCATGATGTTGCTGGCGGCCATGGAGACACCAGATTCATTACTGGTGGAGGCACTGGTGCTGTTGATGTGCTGCAGCTGTGGTGGTGAAGCTACTTCTGCGCGGTTAAGCACTCTTCCGGCGATGCTGGTGCCTGAGCCATTGGTCTGCAGAGCTGAAGCGTTCTGTACTGTCCCTTCTGCCCCTAAACCACCAAGGCACGCCCCCAACAGCTTGACAACTCTGCTACAACCCCTCAAACAAGCGCACAATGCAACCTCCCTGAGGAAGGCGTCCAGCATGCTTGGATCCTGCGTAGTGACTGCTAACAGCTTCACCGCCACCCTGCGGCCTCCCCATGAGCCCTCATACACATGACCAAAGCCCCCTATGCCCAGTAGCCTGCCAAGGTGGGGCTGAATCTCCAAGGCGTAGTCCACATTAAGTGGTATAGGAGGGCCGCCGGGTGGTTTTAGGACGAACCCTGTTGACACGAGGGCCTTGTACAGGCTAGGCACTGGGGCCTGTAACCTGGTGCTGCTGGTGGTTAGGGCGGCATTGATGGCAACAATAGCTGCCTCAACTGCTGCTGCAGCAGCCCCTACTGTAGGACCTGCTGCAGTGTCGCACATTGATTTGCCGGCACTGTTCATTGGGCTGAGCTGAGTGGCTGATGAGTGAAGGTAGGCCAGTTGCTGGTTGATCAGGTCTTGTGGGAGATCCACCGGGCTGAGCCGCCCATCCCAGGTGGCAGGCCTGCAAGGAATAGAAGTGGTGCATGTGCAACCTGTTCATAACACTACTGCGGTGTCCAAGACAAAAAGCACCCCACCAGGCAATTGCTCCCAGGTCACCTCACCACGAACGGCTCATAGCTGTGCAGTACCATGAGCACTGTCCTCTAGACTAGTTATGATTGGCCATGGCAGCTAGTGCACCCGAGGCAGACATCATAGCTGTAGCCGAACAATCCATGCACCCTCACCTGTTTTGTGTGGCATTGCCGGAATTGTCACTATGGTCCACCGTACTGTTGCCAGTGCTGCACTGGCCTGCAGCATGCATTTGTGACTGATGTGGCTGCAGCTGCGAACTGCAGGCTCTGGCAATGCTAAAGGCACATGATGGCAAGGTCCTGGCCCGACGAATCGCCATCATTGGCGAAGCTCGATAAGGGTCTGTTGTCAACACATGCCTCAACTCCTGCTGGCTCAGCACACTGGAGCTGCCAATCAGCTGACCGGGTGTCGTGGTGTGACATGAAGCATCATGATTCCTCTGGACAACACTCTGCTGCAGTGACAGGCTGCTGCTACTGCTGCATAATGCCGTGTCAAGGGAGCTGATCAAAGCTGTGTGGTTTCCACCACGACTGCTTGGCCCCAGTGTGCGGCCACCGCCATCTACGACTGCTGTTGCATGACAACACAAATGCCACCAGAATTCAGTGGTGCTGTATCTCCGACCCTGTGAGGCAAGGTTGATGTTAAGTAATCTGGCCTTTGCCCGGCAGTGCAGTGTGAAGACTAC
The DNA here is from genome assembly GCA_002588565.1 of Coelastrella sp. UTEX B 3026. NCBI lineage: Eukaryota > Viridiplantae > Chlorophyta > Chlorophyceae > Sphaeropleales > Scenedesmaceae > Coelastrella > Coelastrella sp. UTEX B 3026. The sequence goes on from NSMO01002415.1 coordinate 5,143, forward strand.
TATACCGAAACACAGTATCACAGTTGGCAATACTACAGCTGCCGCCAATACATGAGGGGTCAACCCCTTGCTGAGACTGTTGCTGCCATTAATACTCTCAGCCATGGCCCCTGCCGGCCCGCTTGAGTTTCGTAAAAGATCTGAGTGAACACTGCTGGTGGTTCTGTTGTCGGTTTTGCCATTGGTGGTGATGTTTGATGACAGCAGCACTCTATAAGTCCTAGCGCTGGCTTGTTTTTTTTCAGTGGGATGCACCTGGCTGCTGCTGCTGCTATCCTTGCTGGGGTTTGCAACTGCAAGCTCGTGCTGTGGCAATTCACCGACATCGCTGCCACCGCTGGGACTGTGCAGGAGTCTGCTGTCCACCACTGCCCTGCTGTCCAACAAGAGCACAAGCGTGGCCAACGCATGAGCAGTCTTCAGTAGCTGTGTTGTTGGCGCTTTGTACAGCAACAGCTGAGGCATCGCAGCGCCCGGATGCCCGTCTGATTCACTGCTGTACTTCAAGCACGCTATTCGACCTGGCCAAGGTGAACGGTTCCTCTCTAGGCGCTAAGCAAGCCTCGCAACAGAAGACAACCGTCCAAGCCAAGGCAAGGGGCCAGCGCTTAGGCCTGGGCCAGCCCCTGTGTTATACAACCACATACGGAACGTTTGAGCGGCATGTGCTAGAATGCACCATCGCATGCGCATAAGCAAGTGCGTGCAAGGCTTGTATACGCGTACAAGGGCCGGGGTATTTTGGGTTGAAGGGTTGAAACATCCTTAGGTGCCAGCTTTCAATGCTCCGACATACTCCAATCGCCGTAACTAAAGCTTTGAAGGCAACTTGCAAGCAGTAGGCCGCTGTATAACCGTCAGGCCAATGTGTCACCATGAGGCATTTTGGGTCGAACACATACGACAGCACCAGAGCCCGTTCTGACGCTTGCGACGTGTTCGTATATATCAGTCAGATGGCACGCGCACCAGGGTCGCCTGTCGCATCCTTGCAGTGGGCCCAGCCTGTAGCGAGCTCGCTGTCCGTATACGCAGCACAGCAGCCGTGACAACGCTTCCAAAGCGCACAGCACGATGCATCTGGAGGAGCTCCAGCTGCGCGTGCACACATGTCATCACCCCGGTATACCCGTGGCCAGCTTTGGACAATTTCTTGCACCAGGTCACACGGGTACGTGCCGAGCGCTAGCGTCCTTGGAGCAGGTCTCAGACGCGCGTTGCCCTGCAACCTAGTGCAATGTGCCTGATTCAGTTGGTAACAAGAAGCCCAACTCCGATTTGTCATGTTACAGTTCTCGCTGGTCATGACCGCGGTACCGCCGGTCATGACCGGCGGTGCCGGTGATCAATGATCAACATCAGTGCAAGCTTGTTCCTGCAGCATGATTTCAGATCCACATCAGCCGAGCAAAAGTCAAAAAGAAGGATCCGCATGAACACCAATACGCCCTGATGCGTGCATGCTTGCAGTATTGGTGGTGTTGCCACCAAATAGCCAATAAGACAACAGTGTTGTGTTTGATTTTGTGTCGTCATGATGCCAGGTCGTGCTACATGTTTCCTGCCTGGCATAAGGTGTTTCCTGCATGTATCGCCTACTTTGGGCAGCCATCTATGCTCAGTTATGCGTCATGTTGGAGTTCTGCCTCGTGTGTCGCACCTTTGACAGATATGAGTGCTATCATGGCGTGAGTTGGGTCAATGTCACCCACACTGAGTGGGTTGTTCCGCCTTGAAGGCGCCCCGGAGGGTGGTCTAATCTTGTGGTGTCAGTGTGGCTGAGCCGCCAAGTTCGTCCCAAAGGCCTTGCGGCCGGAAAGGGTAATTCTTCTTCTTCTTCTTGGGGGTGTTGCATGCCAGCTGGCATAGGCTGCAGCCTATGTCCCTGTAGGCTGTCCACCAACTGAGAATTAGAACGGGAGGCAACTGAAGACAGAGGTCGAGACCTCGATATGCCCTCTCGGCATCCGTATACAGCATCATCTGCCCCGTAGGCACTACAGTGACCTGCCGGTAACCGTGCAGACACTCACCACTGAGTACCCTTGAAAATATGCAGAGCTGACCGACGGAGGCTAGCGGTAAGTGCATCCTACCGGAACTTAGCGGGATTTACCGACCACTAATGGCACTTGTCAACGATGACATGTTACCTGTCGTTATAGTGTTGTCACGACACTGTGTGACGCACATGTGCATGCTGCGCGGCAGTTGCAGCCGCCTGAAGCTGCCGCTGTGGCTGAAGCATGGTCTATCAGACAGATTTAACAGTGTTGCAGAAGATTCACCATGTGGCGGGCCGCCCGTACCAGTATGTTTGCTCATCTGCAAATTGTGCTTTTGGCCATACCGGGTCCCTGCTGCTTGTTTTCTGCGGGTATGCAAATCTCTTTGTGGTTGGGTTGTGATGGGTTCCCTGTTAGAACGGAGTGTTATAGACTGGTTATTCCGCATTCTCTTACTGGTGGTGGTGGTGGTGGTGGTGCCTCGGCAAGTTGGACCCATAAACCCCAGGCGTAACCACCGAGAGCGGTTCTGCAGTATAAGCGCACAGGATCTGGCACATGACCCTGAGCAAGTCAATGGATGGCATGTTCGCATGTTAGCTCATGACTTCATGACCCTGAGCTGAGGGCATACAACCTTTTGCATCATTGCACGCTTCCAGTCTGCAAGCCAGTACACAACTGTGTGGTTACATCCACAACAGCCTTCACAACAAGGACGCAACAAACACAACAACCTTCTTGTCTCTTTTACCATTCGAGATTTATGGTCGACCTTTACATTCTTGACCCTAGTGGCTTTGTACATTAGGCAGCGTGTGCATAGAGCGCAGAAGCGTCAGCGACAGATGGTTGTCGGCGGCCGTCACAGTGCTTTGTTCGCATCCTGTCGGGCGTCCCAGGTTTGCGGAAGCCATGTACCTCTGTCTGCCAACAGACTTCATAGATACAAGAAAACGCCCAGCAACCAATGCCCTCTGTGCGGACTCGACGACGGGGGCCATCACGCAGTGAGTGGGTGCCGGCAGCTAAGCGAACCGGTCACCCTTCGCCACAACACGGCCGCGTCGGCAATAGTGGAGGCCATCAATGCTGGTACCAAAGGAGGCCAGCTAATATCAGCAGACGTAGGAGTCAACAAACGACGTAGAGCCAAAGGAATACCACAGCCAAACATCCAACGCGGGGTACCAGAGAGCGTCCTGCCCCCTGGCATGCCAGCAGGAGTAAAAGCACACCTTAAGACGCAAAGTGTGTCCAAGCGCTACTATATGAGTATGACAAGAAAAGAAGACGACGCCAATACACAATTGTGGAAGTCAAATACTGTCGGGACACCCGGCCAGCAGACCAAGAGGCCAGAGCGGAGCAACAACACGCCAAGCTGTTGACCGCAATACGTGAATATGACCCTGACGCGAAAGTCGCACAGTGCAACTTGATGCTGGGTGTTGGGGGTGCGATACCTACCAACACGGTCACACACCTGCGAGAAGATTTGGGAGTGGAAGGCGCCAGACTCACAGCGCTACTGAAACAACTACACCTAACAGCTATAGAGCATCTGGAGAAAATATGGAAATGTCGGCGAGCCAAGATCAAAAACCGACTCGGCCAATCAAAGACGCTAACAACAGGAAGTGAACGCGACAAGCACACAGCTTTCCCAGCACACCGAACAACCTTGAAAAAGAAACAATCACACAATCTCGGTCCCCCAGGGACCAGCCCTCTCGCCACGAGAGCGGACGGTAGGGAATGTGAAGTCGCCCCGACACACACATTACCCTCCCTCAACTTACGCTAGCGCTCTCTTGAAAGCGCTATGCGGAGCTCATTCATTCATTTATCTGCCAACAGGAACGTTAGGCACAATTATGGAAACTGAAAAACCAATGGATGTGAGCTCAAAGTGTCACAACCAGTTGTAACAAGCCAGGAGCATATGCATCCAACCACAGACACAGGCATAGCCATCCGATGCGGCTTGAGCCTCTAGCCTTGAGCGGCTTGAGCCTCTATTGCATACAGGCCTAGCCGCACAGGCATAGACCCACTCTGGGCGCTGCCCTTGCCCATTGGGTTGCCTAGTTCCAGAAATAATCAAGGATCTTACAAACTTATAGCCATTATGGACTTCGCATCAAAACTGAGTGCAACTTACACCTCATGTAGCATTGCGTGCTATGACAACACACTGTCGCGGTGAACAATGCAATGCAAACTGCTAACTGCCAGAGGATGTCATACCAGTCACGACAAGACAGGTCCAACGAAATGTGGCAGACAGGGACCTAAAGACTAGCTAGTATACGTAGCTCCCATCCAATCAGGCAAACTGGGCAAGCATGTCCAACGCATGGCCAACTCAATTGCAGTTGAGTATGATGCAAAGCGCAGAGCCATATCATATGAACCAAAGTCTAGCACAAGAACTCGGCACGGTGGAAGCGTTCACACTCAAGGGCCTAGAAGCGTCAGGCTGAGAGAAGTCTGTCATGACTCTTGCATACACAACTCCCACAGAGCATTAAGCATTGAGGCAGAAACACTTACACCCGCGTTCCCGTGACCGGAACAAGTCAATCAACTAGTGGCTTTTAGTCATCTGCCAGTCACTGTGTGCAACAAGCACAACCCGCGAAGCATCAAAGCGGCAACATTGACACGCAAGTGCCTTTTGATTGAGCAAGTCAACCAACAAATCTGCAAAGGTCTACAAGTAGACCAGCCTGGCACAACTTCCGCAGAGCATTGGCGCTGCAACACTGACTCCCAAGTGCCTTTTGATGGAGCAGGTCACAATCAGTGTACTCCAAGTAGGCTGCAGTTATCAACTTGATAGACTCGGAGTCTACAGACAGCTTGATGGAACAGGTCAATCACCGAGTAGACGAATAGGTGTCTGTACAACAAGAACAGCTTCCGCAGGGCATTGACGCCTCAACACTGACAGCCATTGGTTGGCAAAAGCCTTTCAGTGTAGCAGGTCAATCAACATATCACAGATAGCCACTTGTACAAGAGGCACAACTCCCGCAGAGCATTGATGCTGCACATTGACACCCAAGGGCCTGTTGATCAAACAGGTCAATCAACACAGCTACAGACAGCTATCTGCAAAACAGACACAGCTAGCGCAGAGCATTCAGACGACAACATTGACACCCAAGGGCCTTTTGATAGAGCAGGTCAATCAACGTATTACAGATAGCTACTTGCACAACAGGCACAACTTCCGCAGAGCATTGTTGCGGCTACACTGACTCCTCAGTGCCTTTTGGTGGAACAGGTCAATGAACGAGTCTACTAATGTCTATCTGCACAACAGGCACACCTCCTAGCAGAGCATTAATGCGCAGCAGTGACACCCAAGGGCCTTTGGCCGAAACAGGTCAATCTGATTGACAAGTTCCGATCCGGTTGAACGCGTATGTAGATATCTACCTGTACAAAAGACACAGCTACGCAGAGCATTGATGCGGCATTATCGACACCCCTGGGCCCGTTGAAGAAACAGGTCAGTCAACACAGCCACAGATAGCTGTCTGCAAAACACACACAACTTCCGCAGACTTTCACACACGGCAAAATTGACACCTAGGGCCTGTTGCTGGAGGAGGTCGATGAATGCACCAACAGGCAGCTACTTGTACAACAGACACAGCTTCAGCAGGAGCAACAATATAACATGATGGCAGACGTACGATCACATGATGTAGGCATATCACCAGTTCATGGCAACGCAGTATAGGGCCAAAGCCTTGGCATGCTGCCTAACCGCGACCACCACAGCACTCGCTGTGACAGGTCCAACCTTCATAGTGTACAATACAGCTTACGGACAATGAGCCTGATGTGCCCGGGGGGCAAGTCCTGGCAGCAACAAAGCATAGAGGTCCAGCACTGAAATGGCCAAACAAACAACCGAATTGACATAGACATATGAACCCATTGCGGCCACTCGCACTGACTGTTTCCTCAGAGACTCACAGCATTTACCAACTCCGATTTAAGGACTGTGGATCAGACATAGCTCAACTTGTACAACCAAATGTGGCAAACAAGGGGCGGTCAAACACTCAAAAGGAACCTCTCAGAGACACAAACAGGTCACAATCGATGTATCTACAAGTATCAAGGAGTCTACAGACAGCTACTTGTACAACAAGCACAGCTTCTGCAGGGCGATTGAGGTGGCAACACTGACACCCAAGGGCCATGTGGTATAGCAGGTCAATCAACATGGGTACAAACAGCTATCTGCAAAACAGCCTGTGGCCTAGCTTTCGCAAAGCATTCAGACTGCAACATTGACACCCTAAGGCCTGTTGATGGAGGAGGTCAATCAACGAGTCTACAAGTAGTGTCTGTACGTACAGCTGTCTATACAAAAGACACAGCTTCCACAGAGCATTGAGGCAGCACCATTGACACCCGAGCTTAGCACTCAAGTGCCTTTGCCAAAGGCCTTGGCGGCCAAAACAGGTCAAGGAGTCTACAGACAGCTACTTGTACAACATGCACAGCTTCTGCAGGGCGATCAAGGTGGCGACATCGACACTCACGGGCCTGTTGGCGGAGGAGGTCGAGCAACTTATCACAAATAGCTAATTCTACAGCAGGCACAACCTCCGGAGGAGCGAACACGGTAACATAATGACAGAAACGAAATCACACTATGTAGGCATATCACCAGTCCAAGGAAAGTGCATGGTATAGGAAAATCGTAACAAGTGCTGTGATGTTCCAGCATGTCTGATACATGGTAATCATGAGCCTGCTGTGCCCGGTGACACATACTGGCACTAGCAAAGCATTGAGATTCAGCACTGGAATGGTCAAACACATGTGACTGACAGAGACATACTGACCCGCTGCGGCCACTTGCCCTGAGCGTTTTCGCTCCTCAGAGACTCTCAGCATTCTATGAACGGCATTTATATGGCTGCATTATCACCACAGCTCAAAGCACGGCCAAATGCAACAAACAAGGGTGTTCAAATACCAGCGGAAGCTCAGCTTGATGATAGTATCATAGGAAAGAACCTCTCAGGAACACAAACTCAACATTCAAAGGCAACTGAAGCTACCAAACCAGCTTCAATGGAGTACTCAATGACAACCAGCAAACCACAGACAGTAACATCTCATACATACATGGATTGTATAGGCCGCCAGATCAGCAATCTTGATTTGGGACTGTGAAATCTACAACTCAACAATGACGACCAAATGCGGCAAATAAGGGGCGCTCAAACAGTGACATAGGCCTCATGAGAAGGAACCTCCCAGGGACACAAACCCAACCCTCAGCCTGACGGCTGAATTTAGCAAACCAGCTGCAATGCAGTTATGAATGACAGCCAGCCTGGTCTGAAACCACAGGGATCAACATCTGATACTTACATGTACTGTACAGGCGGCCAAATCAGCAGTGGTGCTCATCAACAAGCTGGCTTTGCACAGTAGAATCTTTCCCATCCACAACAAACTCTTTCTTATTTGCATCGACATTGCTGGACGCCCTACGTGTGCCCAGCCACTCTGTAACTTTGCTAGCAACTTTGACACACATGCGTTTGATGGTCGAAGCTACGGATACAACCTTTGTCCATATGCCAGCCCAGTCCAGAGTGGCAATCAGTTGGGCCACCACTGAAACAATGAATAACATGTTAAATAACACAAGAATAACACCCATTGCTAAGCCGTACTTGGGTGACGGTTCAACGTAGCCATTCGGCATGAATGTGAGTGCTACCTGAGTGGTAACCAGCAGACAAAAGATGCCCCGTTGCATTACCACACCTGCCGCCGTCTTGGCATGTGGCTTTAACACAATCAGTAGCAGTAATATACTGGCTATGGCTGTGTGCAGGACAATCGTCTGGTAATACGACCCCAGGGTGAACCCAAACACTGAAATGGCGACTAAGCCCTGCGTTTGCAGGGCTAAAACACCCTCCCAACAACACATAGAGGGCTTATACGGCTCTGATAGGAAGCTGTAGTGGCAAATGTATGCGGGGTTCTTTTGGGTGCGGCGGCGGCTGTGCAGGGTTAAGCCCAAAACCATAGCTGGCAAGGCAAAGCATAGGAGAAACAGTAGTGGCATGCCAAGAGCTAACGACCAAGCTCTGTGGTAGCCGTGATAGCATAGTTGATTTATATCCAACATCCAGAACCTGCCGACGGCTGCATATGCGTCTACGGGCCCCTGTGCATTGCCAACTGCGGGGTTATCCAACTGCACACAAGCAAATAGCGAGAAAGTGGTGCGTGCTAGCGATGGCAGGAAGAAAAACAATACCACAACAGCACAGCTAAGCAGCCGGTCAAACAAGCTGCCCCGAACCTCGAAGTTCACTCGGCGCCTGCTGTTGCCACATATACCCGCTGAGAAACAATGTGCCACAGCCTCTAACACAAGCAGCACACACAGCATTAACAGCGGCATGGTGAGATAGAAGAGAGTCTTCTTGATCGCTAGTGGCAATGCATCGTCCCGTGAAAACAAGCAATCCACGCTGAGTGTCTCTGGCGATGCGGAAGAGAACAGCCACGCTAAAGCTTGGAATGGATACAATATTGACACTGGCCACTCGATATTCAACGCTGCGATGATAAGCAAGTACTGGAAGTACAACACTAGGGTTTTGAGCAAGTCAGTCGGCTGCAGCTTGTGACCTGGGGGTGTTGTACCCTGCCCCTGTGGGCATGTAGAACCCTGTGCAGGACTAGGTTGAACCCCACACCCCGTAGCCTGAGTAACTAACATCCCTTGGTGCATCTGTGCTGCACCTTTGACAGTAAAATGGCAGAGTCCCTTGATCATTAAAAGCAGCAAGATCGCTGCTATAACCAGGGATGCTACAAGTGCTTTTTGCTCAAAGCATCTCCTGCAACCAAAGGGCTTATGTGTGCCATAACCGGCTGCGCAGACTCCACATAGATTACCCTCATAGCCGGGGCTGCATTGCAAGTCCATGAGGTCAGCGGAAGTTTGACTGCCGTTGCTGCTGATGCCTGTAGCAGTGCAAGGAAGGCCGCTGCTGTTGACTCCGTCAATCTGGCAGGTTGACTTGTTGTTGACTGACACAGTAGACTGTCCGCACGCTGAAGGATTTGCGCACCTGAAGCAGCAGCAGGAAAGAACATCGACTTGTGCAGCAAACCCACTCGCTTTGAAGGTGTAATAGGCGTAATGAACAGTGAATATCAAAGTGCAGTTATGCCTGGGCCTACAAATACTGGTCCAATGTTTTAAAAGCTACCGGGAACGTTAACGGGCAGACCCTACATCGTCCTGACAGCAGTACACAGTGATGTATGATGGGTCGAAACCATACCATGGAATGCATCACTCTGGCAGGCCTCACAAACGCATGTATATCTCACATGTTGGGCGGTCAACGCAGTATGTGTATAAGGCTGTGTGGCAACATGACCCTGGGATCCAAACCCTAAGCTGCTGCTGCTGGGGTATGATATGATATAACAATGTTATAACAAGCTCACCTATGAACTTGATCAGATAGGTTTGTTGACCTCCAGAACCCTGGCTGCACCAGCAGCATCGCTCCCCCGGGGCATTCGGCACCTGCTGGGCACTCTGCACAGCTGCTGCTGCTGGGATCATAGCTGAAGGACCCACTCGGACATAACTGACACAAACCTGTCTGAGCTGACAAAATTTGGCCCCGGTTGCATGACTGCAGCTGCAGATTCACCTGGGCTGAGGGCACGCTGCGGTTGAACTTGTGTGAAACCTCAACAGCATATGCACCTGGAGCTGATAGGAGATCTAACCATGCACCACCATCGACCTGTGAGATGTTCACAACAGTAAAGCGCTGGCCGGATGGAAGACTCTCAATAGAGGCGACTAAAGCTTCGCCATCACATGGAACTCCATGTATGCCTGTCACATTGACTAACAAAGGGACAACACCGCTGTCAGATAACAATGTAACAACACCGCCGCGATTGGGTGACCTACTGCTGATGCTCAAGTTGGTAGGTGTGACCCCGACATTTACATGAAAGGGGGCCGAGTTGTTATAAACAGCTTGTAACAACTGCCCAGCGTCAAAAGCATCTGATTGTAACATAACACCACCTGCCTGGATCTGAGCAAGATTGTTAGTAACAAAACTAGGGATAATGATGCTTAGATTCCCACCATCAAATGATATGCCACCCCCAGTGAGTGCAGTGTTATTTGTTATTTCTGACCCCCCTGTGATCAGAACTGAAGCAGACTGCCCTGCATAAATGCCTCCACCAGAGAGAGCAGAATTGCTGTCTATCTGTGAATTATTGATATTTCTGATAATTCTTGATTCAAACGGCATTCCCGGATAACATAACACCTCCACCCAGTGCCACCCCAACGGAGTTATTTCCGGTGGCTGAGTTGTCACTTATGAGGCTGTCTTTTATACTTGAATAAGCATCATCCTGGAGCAGCAAGCCACCACCGTTGCGCCTAGCGCTGTTGTTGATTATTACTGAACCTGATATAATAGGGGTTATAGAATTACTTCCCGCAAAAACAGCACCACCGTCTAGCAATGCATGATTAGAAGCCATAATACACCCAATGAATGCCATAAAACCCTTCACTGCTGCAACTGCACCACCATACATACCATAGTTATTGGACACAATACCGCCAATAATGCTCAAATTACCATAGGACGAAACACCACCCGTCGTGTTTCCAGTGTTTGCATGGACGGTCGTGTTAACAAGGCTAACCGTGTAATTCTCAGTAATTAAGAAGCCCCCCATATCTCCTTGATTGCCGGATATGACACTGTAATACAACATAACGCTTCCAGAATTACCAGTTTCGTCTGCCAACGTCACCATGACAGGATGCTTCCACATCTCAAAGCTGGCGGGGTCTGAGGTCTGTGGAGGTTTTAGTGAGCCATACAAGCCCCCTGCGGTATCAAAGGTCTTCAATGCTTTGTTATTCGATACGTTGCTATTCACAAGTTGCAAGTAACATGAACCCCGGAAATCAATCCCGGCGCCCCCGCTGATGTCACAGGCATTGTCAATAACACTGCTATCTGTTATATTTGCTCCACAATCGGCTAAGAATATTCCACCGCCGGCAATAGCAAAGTTATCAGATAGTATAACATTGTTACTAACGGATATGTTTGCGTGAACACAACTGAAGGCACCACCCAACCCTGCTACATTCCTCAGAACCCTGGTCTTGCTAATCAGGTTTATAACACCACCAAATTCTGCATGCCCAGCTCCACCCCTTTGATACGCACTGTTGTTGAATAACAAGCTGTTATTAATATCAACGACGCCGTCAAATTCTGCATAAACAGCTCCAGCGTCGAAACCTGCCATGTTATTTGTGAAATTGCTGTCCCGGACTTGCACAAGTGTGTACGTCCCTTTTGCACCAACGGCACCACCACGTGTTATAACAGTGTTATTGTGAAATCTACAACCCTTTACTAGAACCTGACCTCAATGTGTAGCTTTGATAGCAGCCTGTCCCTGAGCAACAATGTTCTCAAACGTGCAATTCTCAACCACGACAGAAGTGTTGCCAACCAAGCTGTATGGAAATTCACGACCATCCACACGCAACATGGACCCGGAGTGCTTATTACCAACAAACGTGCCACCCGTTACAGTTGCACGCACCCCACCACCAATAAGTATAACTGCCGCATCCGATGGGTCTAGCTTAATATTTGGGCTGTTTATGGCAGTGTTGATTTGTGGCGCAGCACCGGAACTACTCATAACTGAGTTAAAAATCCCATCAAAGCTTGCTCTGCCAGAGCTGCCAGAGGTTTGACCGCTGCTGGGGTTGGCTGTGTCACTGGCACCAGTCGAGCCCAGCCCCAATGAGGAGTCTGAACTGGTGTTGTCAGTGCTGCCCTCCTGCAGACCAAAAGCATTAGACTGGAGCTGCAACCCTTGAACATGCGGTTGGTCCAATGTTAGCTCGTAGTCACCACAGAAGTACAGTAGAGCGTGCATTGGGCCCCCATCCACCTTGTTCTCGGCCACTGGGTTCGAATCCGGCTTCAAGTTGCATGGAAGGTCTGGTTCGATGGTGACGCCGACCCAATTTGGGCTGAACTGCTCTGACCAGCCAGGCATGTAAGCGCTGGACACTCCAATGACTAAGGGTTTGCCATTGGATGTTGTGCATGCCACGTCAGCACTCGCAACGCCGATTTCCGCATCATTGTCGAAGCCTTGTATGTTGATTTTGCAGGTTGCCTGTTGCTGTGCAGCTGCTGCAACAGCAGATGCTGCAGCGACGAGCAGCAGGCAAGCCACACGTGGCGGTGGCATCGTCCAAGCCTGCAAATAAGCGTGAAGGTTGTCAGCATGATTGTGCGTCAATAACTTCCTAAACAAGTCCCACGGACGTCCAGCGCCAGCGCAGGCTGGTCAGATGAAAGTCGGTTAGCTCGGACTGCTGTTGAGCCGGAAACAGCCCAGCCCGTGCTGCGCAGCACAATTCGGGTTTGTAGCCCATCACACTTACTGCAGCCAAGTGTGTCGTGGTTTTATATGTAGAGTCCTCTTGCACACAGGCGGTGTTCGCAGCTGCTGTATGCTGCCTCCAGCTTGGAGCTCGCCCCGAGTCCTTGCGACCGCGATGAAGGCTAGCAACCATCTACAGTCTGGATCACGAGTGAGATTGCATGTCACAATGTGCCCGCGGGCTGGGGCCCAGGCGGAAGGTCAGGTCGCAGGATTGACTCAAGTAATGGGTCGTATTTGGGTCCGACCTGCCACTTTGCGAAGTTCCTAACGCACAATGTGTCAATAAAGCAGTCGCATACTCAGCGTTGGGAACACCATGCAATGTCGGCATAGTAAGCAGCTTACCGGCGCGAGAGGCTGCCCTCTATGGCGCTTCCGACGGTCGGCGGGCGCTGACTCAGGAGAATCAGCTGTTGGTCCTTGTGTGCGTCACATGAAAACAACCCAGAATTCTTCTACACACCGTAATGATGAACATCCAAAACAGCTACGTATTCGACCTGAACATCCGCAGCCAAGTAATAACATCCAGAGCCAACACAATCACAACAGCAACACAATCACAGGGCTTGGCTTCAAAGGCACCCTCGGCACGTGCCGAGAGCGCCTTTGCAAGCCTTGTAGTCCAAGACAGCGCTGTTGTTGCTACCAGAACCAGGCTACGCCACATTGCCAGTCTGAGCTCACCACCATAAGCTACGCGCCCTCTTCCCAGCCACCACCCGGGCCCAGGTGCACGTGGTTCGGGCCACCTTCTGCTGTTGCTGCTGCACTGCATATGCCTGCCACCGTGCTGCCAGGCGTAGCCAACCTCTGGTGAAGACTGGCTGGATCTGCTATCCGAAGCAACATGCAAGCACCAATGACAGATCCCATCTGGCAGCCCTAGGAAGTTATCACCATATTCCAAGCCTAGGAGGGATATCACCAAATGCATGCACTATAAAGATGCTTGTGAGGTGCTCCTGACAAGCCATCTTTATAGTGCATGCATTTGGTGATAGTATCTGCATCAGTATCTGTACTAATGCTCATGCTGCACACAAGAGTCAGCTGGCAACAACCAACAATACCAGATCTGCTGGCTGAGAAGCCTGCTGGGCTGTTCCTGCCAAGCCAACAGTTACATGCTTTATCTGTGCCAATGCTCATGCTGCTCGCATCAATGATCTGGCAACAACCAACAATACCAGATCTGCTGGATGAGAAGCCTGTTGGGCTGCTTCTGCCAAGTCGATATACATCTGTTATCGATGGCGGTGCTCACACTGCACACATGAGGCAGCTAGCAGCAACACCCCATGCCACCAGTGCTGCAGTCTGTTCGCTCTGGCCGCACAAAAAGCGCTGCCACCACCCTGCACCAGTCCTTAGTGAAATTATCGTACTTTAACTGCACCCAGGCGGCAGCTGTCATGACTTCTGTGTGACGTAGGGAGGGTGGCTTTGGGTGGTTCCCTCCTCTAACAGTCCTAAGGGACAATCATTGTACCTTCCGCCTGGTCCAAAAGTGACTTGAAGTCACTGGGAAGATAAGGCGCCGATGGCCGTAGGGCTATGGTGTCCGCCAATAAATAATATCATGACTTCTGTGCAACTGCTGGCAGTCCCAGTTCCTCTTCTGCTGTCTGCTGTGGTGCTGCAGGGAGGTCAGGTAGCTCAGGTTCCTGCAGGCAAAGTACCACCAGCCAATCAGAAACCATCATTGCAACACATGGCAATACTATGTTGCATTGTTGACACAGGGCCCTTTCACACCAAGCTACTTCTGTACCACCCAAAACAGCCACCAAATGCATATTATAGCCACAGCACTACAGCCTCAGAGGCGCGACCGAAGAAAGCAGCTGTACCAGCAGCAGCAGAGCACAAGACAGTCCACGTGCGTCTATCCCAGAGCATGCCCACTCGAGCAATGCGAGTGTCATGGTTGAGTTACACGGATATGGTACACAGACCACCCGAGAGCTGAAAACACAGCTGGAGCTGGAACCAACTCACAATGCTACGGCCAGGACATTTATGGCAGCCGCAACGCCGCCAAACAAAAAGCCCATCACAGAATAGTCAAAACAACACAGGAGGCATTCCGTGCTTGGGAGTGAGTCTCTAGAGCGTCCAATTCAGCTTTGACTATAACTGAGTGACATACAGCGAGATGAACTCAAAGCAAGCCCTAGCACTGCGGCAAACAGCCAATTGATTCTAGTAGAAACCAAGGTGCTGTCTCACCATCTCCTGATCGCAAGGTCAGCCTATAGGGCCACCAGCGTAGCCAGCAAAACTGCCAGTTAACGAACAACGCAGCGCAACCAACAGCAAACCCTGCCACGGCATTGAAACCGCCAATTCCCACCTGAAAGTATGAGGGTGCCGAACCTACGGTCTCGTCCATTGCCAGGTCAGTCTCTAAAGCAACTAGTACAGCCAACAGAAACCACCAGTGAACAAATAATATTCACCTGCAGATATGAGGGCGCTGAAGCTACTGTCTCCTCCATCGACAGGCTCTGTTTCTAGGGCAACCAGTACAGCCGACAGAAACACCAGCTAAACAACAAAGCAGTGCACCCAACAGCAAACCCTGCCACGGCATTGGAACCGCCAATTCCCACCTGCAAATGTGAGGGCGCTGAAGCCACTGTCTCCTCCATCGACAGGCTCAGTTTCTAGGGCAACCAGTACAGCCAAGAGAAAACACCAGCTGAACAACAAAGCAGTGCAACCAACGGCAAACCCTGCCACGGCATTACACAGCCAATTCTCACCTGCAGGTACGAGGGTGCCGAACCCACAGTCTCATCCATTGCCAGGTCAGTCTCAAGCGCATCCAGCTCAGCCATCAAATCAGCTTCATCAACGTCATCGGGGATAGCATAGCTTTGGCCCATCATTTCATTGATTTCATTAGTCAAGTCAGCCATGTCAGCAAGTTCATCCTGCAGGGCATGACATGCACAGGCTGTACATGGATACCTGGCTCGCCAGGCTGTCTGGCAGACGTACTGTGAGGAGAGGGAGGACTGAATAGCACGGACCCAGTGAGTGGACTCGAGTAGCCAGGTCAGCCATATCAGTAGAAAGGAGCTACATTCTGGTCAGACTGTTGTGTACATGGTCATAAGCGATTCAAAGCGCTACCCATTGTCTGCAATAGAATCTACATTCAGACGTGTCTTGTGCTGCCTTCCAATGAGACTGGACTATTGTCATGCGCCCAGCGTATCTGACCCGACAGACATACATGGTCCCAAGTGATTTAGATCGCTGCCTGTTGGATGCAATACTTCTAATTGTCAGACATGTATTGTGCAGCCCTTGATGAAACTGGGGTATGGTCAATTTTTTATGTCCAGCGTATCTGTTCCTTGCAAATTGATTCACAGACAAGACTGCCTGTAGTACACCCTGCAGTCCAACCCCTGCAGTCAAACGACGCTACCCACCTGTAGGTTATCTATGAAGTTGAGATCCAGCTCCTTGTTCGCTTTTAGAGCTCCTTTCATCTGGCTGCTGGCGCCCTTGAGAGCTTGTACTGTCTGTACTGTGTCCTGTACGCTTTCTACTGTGAATCGCGTCTGCTCCATGTTGAACTGCTGGCTGTACAGGGTCTCCCGCTGCTGTTCGTACATGCGCTTCTGCTTCAGTATCTGCGGGAGAAGGTG
>NSMO01002417.1:0-11240 GCA_002588565.1 Coelastrella sp. UTEX B 3026
CCTTATAAGCCATTTGCAGAGTGTAGAGATAAGCATCAGCAGTGAGCAGAAGAGCACAGGGCGGGACAGCATGAACCCAGAAGTCTCCAGTGGCAGTAAGAGAACGCTTGGTGGCGGCAAAACCGAGACCAAGGCGCTGGGCCCACCAGAGATTGGTGGTATGTATGGTGCCATGCTGCTAAGAAGTGGTGCTCTGACCAATTGGCCTAGGAAATGATTTCAGCTACAGCCATGGCAGTTCTTTCTACGTGTCCTGCGTATGTGACATATGTTCACTTGGAGCAAGGGGCTTACAACCACGCTGAGACTTTGGTGTATGCTGCATGTTCACAAAGTATTTTGAAGTTTTATTTTGTTATGTTGAGGTCTTGCTGGCAATCAGTTGCTTGTGTTGCATACATCACAGCGGTAGACAGACTGCATGGACGTTTGGTGTTTGTGTTGTCGTCTGGGATTTTTCAATCTATTGGCCCGCGGCTCTGCAACGCTGCAGCTGTCTTGTTTGGGTAGCGTTCCGAGCCCCATGTACTGTGTGCATTTCTGCACATTTTGGTGCGAAATGTCTATTGGAGGCTAGAGCATTCTCCTAGCTGCTTCAAATGCTGGCATGCAGCTGCATTGTGCTGGGACGCCGAGTCCAAGGTATTGCCAGCCGGGGTTGTGAGGTTTTTGAATCTTTTTTCCAATACACGTCGGCGATTTTCTTGGGATGGCACTCCAGGCTCACAACTGCAGGCACGATTAAGGGGATGCCCCGTCCGTATGGTGTTTGCAAGGAACTACGATAACACAAAGTGTCAGCATCAGAGCCTGTCAAAGCTTTGTCATGATCAGCCCAAGACTCTTTCGGGTGGCGTACCCCATGCATGGCACCACAGCTTTTGCCAGCGCATCTATCATGTTTGCATTGGCTCAGTCTCTTTTACAAATGCAGAGCAGCACCGAGTGGCCGCCATGACAATGGTCTGGGATAGTGCATGCTGGATTGCAGGATACAATACTAAATGCTAGTATTTCTAACTGCTTGCAAGTGACGACATGCAGACAAAACATTATGCAGCCAAGAGCCAGAGTATTGCCCGACAAGGTCACATGCCACGTGGCAGATCTGTGAGATGATGGGACAGGTGGCAGCCACTAACGTGTTCCAGAAGTGCACAACATGTAAATATAACGGAGCATATGCAACAAGATAGATGCGCTGGCAAAGCTGCACTGCCATGCAGGGGGGGTCGCCACCCAAAAAACTTGAGCTGCTCATGATGACAGGCTCTGACACATCAACGCCCACTGCACCTTTTAAGCCGCCAACTGCATCATAGAATTACCTGAAGTGAAGTGAAACACAGGGTCAGCGTCCGGGGCCGTGGGGTGGCGAGCCCCACCCACGCCGACCAGGCCATCGAGTATAAGGTCCCTTCGCCGAAGAAGCTGAAACGCCAGTGTAACGAACATGTTTGAAGACGGTATACCGTACAGCAACCCCTGCTGGCCTTGCACCGTGATTATACTGTGCACCCTCATATCAACACCGGAGCAGCCGTACCAGGTCTGGAGAACAACCAATCTGTTCACAAATGGCGAACAAGGTTTCATGATGAACAGAATCACATGCCTTACTCACATCACATAAGCAAACATCATACAATGCAGACTCCACAAAGAGCACAAACAAGCTCAAGATATAATTGGCATGTTCTCACAGAGGTCATAACAAACTGACTACTGGGCCATCCGGTTGTGTCTGCACAGAGTCAATCACCAGAACACCTAAACTGCATATTCCAGCAGGTTGGCAGATTGAATGTGATTGTAATTAGCACGCAATTTTGCAAACTTCCAGCCAAATTGCAGTGTGGGCAGATAAGAGCCAGGCCTGGCATAGGAGCACTATGGGCCACCATCAACTCCAAAGCCCAATTGGTATTGACAAGCTGGTCAATTGGCCATCACATGACTTTGCAGGGTGCCTCCAAAGTTCAGCACAGGGTTCGTCAATGAGTTTGAGCACGAAAGCTCTATTTCAAAGCTTTTACGCTACAGAGTTCCCATCTTTATCACTATACGATGGCAGTTCAAGTCACACATTTAAGCTGACAGGCTAAGCCAGAGAAGCCCAGTCTATGTAGGTTCTACACCTGAAGTTACATACCCATCTGCCAAAATTGTAGCTACTTTGTCTAGGGCCAAAACAGCTGGATGGCACCTTGTGAATATGCAGCATTTCCTTCCCTGTATGCAGCCCCTAGCTAGCAGCCACATGGCAGCTAGACAGCATGCAGTCCATGCTCAGCAAGCCTGCCTTTGCTGTACTACACATACTCAGCTACCATGCCTTGCAATCCCAGCAGCAACAAAGCATTGTATGAGAAGTCCGTACTCCTATGCACACAGCCAACAAATAGATAACGCCGGATGCGGCACTGTAGGATGTGGTTGTTATACACGATAAGGGAACACCAATGTTATCAAGAACAATTGTTTAGAGCTGCCAGCACCTAGACAGAACAAAGCTTTGTGGCACGTGTGCAAGTGCATATATGACACCGAGGAGACTAGGACAACACCCCAGGTTACACACAGCTAGAAACGCATTCAACAACGAGGTGGTTCAAGAAAGTTCACTGCATGCGTGGTGTTGCCTTTCACGGGCCCACACAACTAGGTCACAATTCAAGACCAAGCAGGGAGGTCCTAACAGGCAGGCCTGCTGAACAGAGCAGTCAAACCGGCCATCTCAGAGGACAGCTCCTGCGGCGTGGCTCCCTGCCTTGCATGACCAAAGTCAATCAACCACACCTGCTGCTGTCCCTCGCCTGCGACAAGGACATTCTGCGCCCTGAGGTCGTTATGCAACAACCCATGGCTGTGTACTGCTGCTACTGCTTCCTGCAGTTGAGGCAGCAGGTGCCCATCAGCTGTTGGGTTTAGATGACGTGCCGGGATGTGCTTGGTAGCCAGCACAAACACCAGCTCCTCCAGATCATGACCTGCTGCCAATAGCCGGGGCACACATTTATCCCAGAGCGGCTGAAGTGCCAGATACACAGCTGCCTCGTGGGCCAGCGCTTGCGCCGTGAATGTGCCATCTCGTGCTACTTTGACAGCTGCCGGTGTGTCATCAAGCCTGTATGCAAATCAGCGGTTTGCATCAAATTCAGTAAGGTGTGTACATACTGCTGCAATATGCAGTCAGCTGGCTGCAGTTGCCACCCCACAAAGGCGCCAAGAGAGCAGCGATCCCGTCAGGCCTTACAAAAGACTGCCACGCAGCGCCATAGCTAGATTCATGGCACATCAACACACCGGCAACTGGTTTCGCTCTGGCAGGAGCCACACACATGCGGTCATGATCAGCGCTTGAAGACAGCAGCACACAACTGCGGGAGCTGCAGGTAGACTCACCGGTACATATAGACAGGTCCACTGATGCCACGGCCCAGGATTCTCTGTGGGTACCTGATGTTGATCCTAGCTGCTGCGCTGGTAAGAAACCCCGGAGTGACCTCCAGCTCGCTGGCTGGTAACGGGGGTTGCACAACTGCAGCCTGATCACAGTCCAACTGCTCATGCATTACCCTGTCGCCAGTTGCATGCTGCTTCTTCGCTGGGGGCTGGCTGCTTTGACCACGCGGCCGCCGCAGACCGCAGACGCTTGCTCCGCTGACCTGGCATTCTGCTGCATTTGAGGTATCTGGATCGTCTGCTGTGCTGCCCCGCCTGCTATTGGGCCTGCTGCCTGGCGTACCGCCTCGCTGTAAACCTGAAGGCGTCCACTTAGGAAGCTTGCCGTCACTGCCAACAGCCAAGCGCCCTAGAGCGTACATGATCTGCAGATGACACGCAATCCTTGCTCAGATCAATCTGCGCCTGAGAGTTAAAACTAAGCGCAAGATGCTGGCACCAGACGCCCAGATCCACGTCACAGCAAGCCACAAGGCTTAGCATATAAGTTCTGTGCCAGCTACAGAAGTCCATGCCGTAGGCCCTACCGCACGCACTGGCAGCACCCGTGATGCATGCATGCACATCAACACGCACCTGCAGCAGTGTGTACGGCTTTCTGCTGTCGTACTTGAATGGCCCAGCAATCATTGGGCAGTTGGGGACCTCATAGTGCACGACCCAGGTGTAGGTGAAGCAGCCAAACATCACATAGCGACACCCATGGAGACCAGCATAGTAATTCACCTGCAGCAACACAGCAACACAGCAGAAATAGCATGGAACCACAAGCCAAGTGGTGTGGTTCTTATGCAATCAGAGCCCACCCCCGGCAGGAACCAGTGAGGCGGCTGTAGAAGGCCCTTCCTTTCTGGATCCTACACCCTGCTGATGCCGCTCTGCATTGCCTTGGGCCGTTGTCACCCAAACGCCACAACCAATACCTGAGTTGGGTGTTGTGTGCAGCCCAGAATATGGCTGCTCAATGGCTTGATAACAACAGCTCCATAGCGGCAAGCAACATAGCACAATGCAAGGTGCAAACACGCAGCCACGTTGTACCATAAAGGCCATAACCAGTTGATGCAGCTTGAGCCCTGACGTGGCCCTCCACGCTGTGTACCAAGCCCCGTGCTAACCTGCGAGATGGCCTCCTGAAGGTTCTTGCGAAGATCACCTCCGACATCCAGCTCCCCCTGGTAGATCTGCACCAGCTGCTCTGCACTATATCCTGACAGGCCGCTCAACCTCTCCCTGAAAGGAAAAGAGCAGACACACACACTGATGTCTTCAATACGCTAAAGATCACCAGGTTGGCTGTGAAAGCCTGACAAGGCTACTGCTTGGCCAAGCCTGCAGATCAGCGCTGCAAGCTTCTGCTGGTAGAGACAGCAGCAAAGGTGGGGGGTGGGGTGGGGGTTGCGGGGGCTAAACACTTCAGTCTGTGATGAACACATAGTGATTACCGCTGTACTCTATGCCCCTATGCTTGTAGACGGAGATACACACTAAGACACCACACTCACCCACACATCATTTCAAACAGAGATGCAGTCTTCAAGCCCTTTGGTCTTCTCAAAGCGACATGGTCCATGGAGGACTGGTCAATCGTACGCATGAGCTCCTCCGATGCCAGGGTCGCCTGTATGTCTGTTGCGTCTTCTCCTTCAGAGTCGTCAGAATACTGTAGCGAAAGATAACCACAAGCGTGTGTTACAACGTGTGTGTGTGGCGCAAGATCCTGCAGGGCTATGATCATTGCAACTGGCGCATATGCAAACCCTTCGGACATACTAGCCAGCTGGACAATGCCCATGTGAAGGCACATTGCGGAAATGCAAGCCCTGTATTCTGCCAACAACTCATGATGCAGCCAACCATGTGCTGTTGTGTAGTGTGGCACCAATGAGACTATGTTGCGAGCAGACCTGACTGTCTGTAGTTGATGATCTGGCCTGTTGTTGCCATTGATACATCTTGTCTTCACTCAGGCCCTGCTCTGTGAAGCCATGATAGCGCATAGCAACATTCAGACGTGGCAACACTGCTGTGCTCAGCACTCTGTCGCAGGGTACTTTGCCTGCAGAGTTCTGCACGACAAGTTCCAGAGGAAGCAGCAAAACACCATGTTGTTTGTGGCAGTTATTGTCACATCCACACGAATACTCATATCAACGGCACAGCATACTCCACTGAAAGTCCAGCCACTGATAGACAACCAGGCTTGATCTCAATCCTTCATGACTAGGCTTGATCTCAATCCTTCATGACTAGGCTTGATCTCAATCCTTCATGACTAGGCTTGATCTCAATCCTTCATGACTAGGCTTGATCTCAATCCGTACACACACTGTTAGCGTAGATTCACCTTGGTTGGGTCCGGAGCATATGCTCTAAACATGCTGCGGGTTTCCGAAATCCCCTGGACTACACCCCCAACAGCAGCACCAAATCCATGCCAGACGGTGAGCTTCTTTGCTTTTCCGTAGTTGGGCCTGTTGCTCTGACTGCTTCTGGCGGCAAATGTGCTGATACGGGCACCTGTTATTCCCCGAGTCAAAAGCTCCTTGAGTGTGTACCGCTCTGCAGATGCACACATACACAGCAGACCCTGTGTCATCACAGCTGACCTAGAATCCCATGGCTTGCTGAATGGAGACCTGCTATCTTGCGCATCGGCACGATAGCCATTGTTTCAAGCTTCACTGCCATCTGCAAACTCAAAAAATTTAATTAAATCCTGTTTACAAAACCTGGGCAACATGTAACTACCAGCCCTGCACCAACACCAGCTTGCTCACTTGCATACAATCCACACAGCTGCTCAAACTGCTCTACTACAACGCCGTCTGTTTTTTCATCCAGGCCTAGCTTGGCTGCTATTGCTGGCCGGGTCAGCATGGCGACTGCGAAGGGACTGCGGATACCCGCTGCCACCAGCTTCTTCGGCAGGTGCGCCAGCGTGTCATCGCCATCAGCCAGCACTGTGCCACAACACAGAGCAGTCCAGTCCTCCAGGCTGTAGACTTCAGCAACACCTGCAGCATGCAGCATACACATCCACAGCAGCAGCAACATCTGGCAGGTAGAGCATGCCAACGGTGGTCGCCAATGGCTACGAAGCAGGGTGCAGCAAGCAGCGAATATGCACACGGACCTACTGCATCGGCAACACAGCAGCTGATGATCCAATACAATCACCAGCACCTGAAATGACAAAAGGTCCAGGGATAGAAACAGGTTCAGTATAGGAACTGTGGGTGACCATCTTTATGCACGTCTGTTGCCAGTGTTGCTGCTGCTGGGACACCGCCACTGGGGTCACTGCGGTTGCCAACAAGCCCTGGCCAACACAGCAGCAGCAGCTGCTATGGATAATGCTCAGTGGCAAGCGCTGCTGCTGCTGCTGCACATGCCAACGATCCTGCTAGACACCGTAAGCTGCTGCACAATGCTGCTGTGCATGCCACCGTGTCCTGATGGAAAACCCCAACATGCCCCGCTGCCGTCACTGTTATTGATGGCAAGTGAGCCCAACCAACACAGCGCTGTCCACAGTCATCCTCGCTGCCCCTGCTGCCTGGACTTACAGAAGGATGGCACCAAATCCTGACAGAAACCAGGTGGACAGTCCAGTGAGCACAACACTAATCTGGCCAGCACTGCCAGCTGTTGCTGCTGCTGTGTGGCTGATGCACATTAGCCCAGTGAGCACAACATCAACCTGACCAGCATGTCGAGCAGTTGCTGTCAATGATGCACAGCGCGCAGCTGGCTGCTGCTGCTTGGTAAGCCTATGTGCCATTGATGATCAACTGTGCATCTAACAGGACACATCTTATCGCAGCACAAGCTGGTGATGCTGCTACCTCACTGCTGCCTTTCTTGTGTTGTAGCTGACTCTTGCTGCTCAGTCTGGCATCTACCGCTGATACCAAGACTGCTTGCACCCAGACGCTCACTAGCACAGCCGAAGCTGTTGCTGCTGCTGTGTGCTTGGCAGCCTACAGGCTGCTGATGCTTGCAGACTGTTGCTTGTCCGGCTGTGCTGGCCTCCTGCTACTGCTGTCTCTTGTTGTTCATCCACCTACTGGAATCACTGCCAGCTGCTGCCCACTGCTGCGTATCCTCGGCATGCCTAACCAATGCTGCAGTGCCTCCCAATCATCCCCGCTGCTGCCCCGTTGTCATCTCTCTAGTGCTACTCCAAACAACCACGGTTTCTACTCAACACCGTAAGCTTCTGATTTCCAATGCTGCTGTGCATGCCACCGTTGTATAAGATGCACCCAATGCACCAACAACATTTGTAGGTGCAGCATTGCCTGCCTGTCTGTTGCACCTGCCGGTTGCTGGGGTATGCCACTGCCTATGGTATGCGCCGCTGGTACCGGAGTGACATGCTCGCTCTGATGGGCAGCCAGCAACCAGTGCAGCTGTTGCACTCCTGTTTGCGTAACAAGAGCTAGTGATGCTGATGATACACTGCCAGTTAGCTGGCTAAACAGAACATGGAACTGCTCATTACACCTCAGTACTCGGAGCCCCCCTCACAACTGCTGCTAACAATGCCACAGACCCATGCAAAGCACTGGTGTATGACTAGATGAGCTGCTGCTGCTGCTGTGGACGATGTAGACAGCTATACACTGGTACTGCGATGTGTCATTGCTACCACCGTAACATGATGATGATGCTGACCCATGCTAGGACACCACAATACCCAACAGACAACAGTCAACACCATCTGGTGCCACCCGCCCTTGTGTCTGCTACCACAGCTGGTGGTGGTGATACTTGCTCTGCTGCTGCTGCCCCCCGGCTCGTGCAGCTGACGCCAGTGCTGCTGATCCCATTGCCTGACCCATGGATGCACTAGCAGCATCTCAACAATACTAACACTAGGGGTGTTGACTGCTGCCTGGCAGAGGACAGCCTGGGGCAGTTTTGCTACACTGCTGGTAACGCTACTGCTATGCTGCCACAACTGCCGTTCTGCTGTGACTAGAACATCGGCAGGCGGCAGTAGTTTTGCGCTACGCTCAGGTTATTCAGATTCCTAGTTGCTGTTCGGCAATGTCAGCTGCAAACGATGCTATTTGAGGCTGATACAAGTCCCACGGGGCCCGGTATGAGTCCCAATGCTCAAACACAGTACGCTTGTAACAGAGGCATTGGTCTGCAAGTTACAGACTGTAACACACCTGCGTGTACCTTCAGTGTCTCTTTCAACTGTCCATCAGTGTCTTTTTTATACAATGCCTCGTCCAACTCGGCGGCATTAGCCAGCACGCTGCCTGGTACTTTTGCATCATCCTTCAAGTAGAGGTCGACTGCGCGCTGGAGCACCTCCTGCTTGCTTGTAGCCATTGTTGGCGACCAACTGCATGACGGGGTAACCATGCAGAACAACAGGAGCAGACAGGCTATCAAGGGCAACTTGGAATCACATGAGCATGACTCTGTGTGCAAAGGCACCTGCTCCTCGGAATGACCCTTCCGCCAACCCACTGCTGCTCTACCATGCTTTTCCACACACCTAAGAGACTGTTGCCATGCCCTTTGACTGCATACTACAAGCTGTAACTACAGAGGCTAGGTGCAACTGTTGTGCATTGAGCTGGCAGCCTGCAGAGTGCAGCTGTACAATGCGTGCAACGCTGTAACTACAGAAGCTAGGTGCAACTGTACTGTGATCTCTGTAAGGTGCCTGCAGGACAACATTGCTCGGTTGAAGCCCCACAGTGGTCACAGCGCTCTCACCACAGGAGGCTCTTTTGCTTCCACTGCACCGCTGGCTGCAGCTTATACACTGATCTCTCAAACAAGTGCCCTGTGCGCTATCTGGCTCGACAAGAGACTAGCGCAAATAGCGTCAGAGAAAATTGAGAGTGGCAAGGACACTTGCCATTCAGCCTTAACTGGCTTATTGTGACATATCTGTCGGAGGTGGATGTCTAGGACTGGTTGAGCCGAAAACAGCGGGGGCTGCCGGTAACTGGCTCGCCAAACGCACGGAAGACACTTAATCAAACATGTAAGCCGGCGAGAGCCTGCATGATGTTGTGGAACAGGAATGCTGGAGGAATTTGTGTTGCAAGTGATAGATGTGAATAGGCTGTGGAGCCACTCTTTCCGCATTCGACTCACTCGCGTGGAACAACAACACAATAAGTAGGCTAGCATCCAAATGGATTGCAAGAAGCTTTAAACGGAAGTGACAGCAGAGCGCCAAGTGTGGCTGAAAACCCTTGCTTTTTGAATTGTTCCGTCAGGTCACGTCCCCATCAGCCACTACCGTTTCTGCCATCATAAAAGCTCGCCGGATCGAGGCCGATGTCACTGCGTACGAGTTGCAGGAACTGGTTCTGGACATGCTGCGTGTCATCAACATACCTCATACCAACCATAATGTTGATAGGTGCGTGCACACTTGAGTGTGTCTGAGTGCGGACAGATGGTCAGCTGACCAAATGTTAACGCAGGACATAGCCCTGTCAGTGGCTGGCATCTCAGGGCTACATGTAACATGTTGCTTTGATTGCTCATGTGCCTGGGGTGTGTGCCTGCAGGCTTCAACAGCAAGCACTCAGATCGTTCATGATGTGGTCATTGCAGATGAGCTGCACGCATGGTTGTGTCCACTGCAGCCAGGCACCAACGTAGAAGACCCTGATTCATTGGCCCGTGAATTTTGGAAGAAAATGACATTGGAGGGTGCCCCCAACATCTTTTGGGCGACCACGGGCAGTGGCATGGCTATGGTGTATGCAAGCCTGAACCTGGTTCCAACAGCAGGCACATCAATACTGAGCTATCAGTGCAAGGTCAGTATTGCTGGGAGGAGGGCGGGTGTCTACTGTTGTAGGGTCCACGTGGCTTGCAACACTGAGGCTGCAGGAACACTACTGCTGTGTGCCTCCAGCGGATATAGTCACCTGGCAGTCCTATAGCACTAGGGACTGCAGCGGCTTACATGCACACCTGACACAGCACACTACTCCAACAGTCTGCTGTTGCTCTGGCTTGAGCTGACATTGAGCACACTGTGTGGCTGGCAAAATGTACTTCTTATGAAATACTGCACGTGGCACGGTAGGCACATGCTGCGACACTCGTATGTGTATGCATATACAGTAACAGCTGCTGTTGCAACACAATTAGTGCCAAACCTGAGCATTATGATGGCCGGCATCTATCAAGTCGACCATCATCTGCTGTGCCGTGTGCCACAGGTTGAAGACAGTGCAAGGTGTCCGCATGGTGCGTGAAGGCCGTGCAGCTCGCCTAGCAGCCCTGCAGCAGAACCTAGATGGCAGCAGCAGCAGAGGCCAGCAGGAACTGCGGGACAGCGGCTTGAGCACTGGTGTTAGCAGTGTTGCAGGTACTGCTGCTGGCAGCTTCAGCAGCAGCAGGCGGGCTGGGTTGCCTGGTAGGGCTGGTCCATCAAGGAACAGCAGAGCACATGATGGCGGGGGCGCGAATTTGGGCAGCAGCAGCGGTGATATACGGCAGTATGCTGGTGCAGGTGGGTGTGTGTTTGTGTGTGGTAGCTTGGTGTTGCATGCTGCTGCCCTTGCAAGAGTTTTGATTCTGATCATTCTACGCTGGCGTACTGGCGTTGAAGAAGCAGCTTGGGGAAAGGAGAGGGCAGGATGTCCCTGCCTGACACTTGCTAGGCTAGTAGCGAAGCAATATGCTGTCAAATGCTGTGTGCTAATCCAGTTGCTGGTACTGCAAGCCAGGTGCCGTTGTAGCTGGTAGTGCTTCTGACAATTTGCAACAGCAACAATCTT
>NSMO01002420.1:9718-25047 GCA_002588565.1 Coelastrella sp. UTEX B 3026
GGATGTGGCAAATAGTGTGTATGCCATCCGCAACCAAATCCAGCCTGCGGGCATTAGACATCTCTGGAGTAGCCTGAGCAACTTTATATCGGTGTCTATCAAGTCCCACAAGGTGCAGTGCGTAGTCCAGGGCCATCAGCAGTGCAACAGTCAACTGCAGCATTAAGTGCTGATTGACTGTGATGGGGTTCTTGCAGGGCGTGTTGTTACCCGCACTGGGCACATTCGTTGTTGGACAGGCTTTAGAGGACAGATATGCAGCGTACAAACGCTACAGACCCACCTTCAGCCTGCTGGACGGCCGGTTTGGTGGTGTCTCACAGGAGAGAAGCAAGTACAGGCTGCTGAGTGAGTGCTTGCACCCAGCAACAGTGTTCGGGATTTGCATACCTGCAGAACCTGCATGTTCAGCTCTTGTTGCACTGGCAGCCGCCCCTTTTCATAATACCTGTGTGGCTGTGCCCGCAGACCGTGTCCCTGTCACGCAGCTCAATTACCAGCTGATTGCTCAGGATGCACGCATGCATAGGTCTGTTGCGCAGCGGATCATCTCGGAGATGCTGCAGCGCTTGGCAACAAATATTGTTACAGGGGCGAACATGAAGGTGTGCTGTAACAGATGCATGCTGGCGTCTCTGAAATTGCACACTGCCAGCAAGTCAGCAATGATACAGCAATAGGCCAGGCAACTCGTCACCTCACCGCCAGCTGGTTGACTTTGCTTTGCCTGAGCAGCACTCTGTATGGCGCAGCAGTCATGCCGACACAATCTGCCTCAGCCCTTGTTGGCGCTGTTTGCGCATGCCCAGCACAATGCTAACAGGTGACGACCTTCCACTGCATGCTGCACAGATTCACTTTCCTGGTGTTGGCCACCTGACACGTAACAGGGCTGGTCGCATCGACTTTGTTTTTGACCCCGTGCTTGTTGGGGCTCTGGAACTTGGGTTGGCGCCGGTGAGTGGCAGCATGCAGCAGCTGATGCGACCACTGCAGCTGTGCTCATGTTGACTCAGGCACAATATGCTTTGTTGCTGGGCTTCCAGCTATGTCAGGCCAGCTCTTAGGCATGTTCAACCTCTCTTTGGGTCTCGATGACTGGTCTCACCATATAGCGGTTTCTGACCTTACTGCTGCAGTCCCAGCCATGCTGGAGTATGGGCTATGATGCACAAGCACTCTCTAGGTAGGCGGCTCAGTCTCAGAACACAGTGCAACAGTCAGCGATCGCATGCATCTCAACAATATTGCTTGGCAGCATATGACACCCAGGTGTGAGGCAAGCAGCCGCTTGAACTGATGCCAATGTCCTGCATGGTTGTGGTGATAGTACGCCCTGCAACCCTGTGTGATCTGCTTGGCAGGCCCATGAGCGCAGCAGCTGGTGTAGCTGCAGCAGCTGCATACCCAATCCCGTCAAGCCGGGTCAGTCCTGACCCTGCAGCCATAGCTAGCCCGCCCCAGCAGCCATATGCATCGCCACAGCAAGTGGAGCAGCCGGTCCTGCGCCCCTCATCTGTACCACCTCTGCAGCTGCGGCCAGTCAGTCCCTCGCCAGTGCAGCAGTACGTGGAGTCATTGCAGACACTCAGTAAACTCTGCAAGCAAACTGACAGGTATGGTAAGATACATTGATGCTGTTGCGGCACAGATCCCTTTACCCAAATCGATGCAGCTGCTCAGTCCAACTGCATGAGCTCAGCTGCAAAAAGTTCAGTAGTTGCATGCATCTACAGATGCACTCAAGGGTGTGCTTGTGACATTTTAGCGTTTTGAACTGTCTTGCAGAGGCCAGGTTGGAGCTGTACCTCGTGCACAGCTTGAGAGCTGGCTCCAGACAAACTGCAGGCCTCTGCTTGCAGCTGTAGATGGAGCTACAATGCTGGATCTGCTGCTCAAACACACATACGGTAGGCAGCAACATGGGCTAAATTGGGCTGCATAATTTGCCCCCTTATGTCAGTAAGTACTCTGCGACAGGACAGGCACTTTTTTTCAGAGTTCCATCGTGTTGAGAGGCAAATACAGCTCGGCTTGTGCTTGCAGCTTGACAGCTGCTGTACAGGTGGCTTTCTGCGAAAGCATTCAGCACGCAATAATGGACATGCCTTCTCCTGTTCACAGGCACCACAGGCCGGTTCGTCCAATATATGAGCCTGATTGCAGACCTTGAGGACATTGTTATGACAGGAGGTGCTCCACAGGTGAGCTAGTCATGAGCTGGCTCATGCATCTCACAGTGCACAGCACTGCACGGGGGCTATCGGTGCATCACCTGTGTGCTGTCAAGGCTTGCTGGGCAGTAGATATTGGAGCAAGGATAACCGTTGTCATCTGGCATTGCAGGTACCAGCTTCAGCAGCTGAGGCACAGGAAGCAGCTGCAGCAGCTGCGTACCCCTCAGCTGCACCCTCTCCAGCACCTCTAGCTCCTGTACAGCCACAGCAGGTGCTACCAGAGCCTCAGCAGCCTCTTAGACCTGAAACACCTCTCTTTGCTGGTCCTGTGGAGCAAGTGCCAGTAGTTGCTGAACAGGTGGGCACTGCAGCTACATACATACATGCTTCATGTATACACAGTCACTCTTCTGCTATAGCTTCGCTTGTCGGTTGGCCTCAGTACAGCAGGTGAATACCACAGCAACATGTGTTCCGGTTGCCTGCCTCAACTGCATGTCCTAATCTCCAAGGCCAGTCGACAATCTAATCTTGATTGACTGACTCACAGGGCCGCCGACCTGGACCTGTGCTGGTTGATGATGTTGATGTAGCGCTGGCGGCAAATTGTGGGCTAGATGTTGATGCTCCAACCACTGGCGGCCCCGACCCCGTGCCTCTCAACCACTACCTTCAGAATTTGATCAGCCCCCGGTCACGCAGTGAGTATGATGACTTCAACCGCTACCATTTCAGCAGGCTCAAACAGGGGAGGGATAAGAGGGCTATCACACCAAAGGTGGGTCAGATGTTGTAGTCACCAGAAGCGCCAAGTGCTTGGCCATTTGCCCAGCTGTGCCAGACTGTCTGGTAATTGCAAATATGGTCTGCAGTGCCTAAGTTTCAGTCCAGGTAATGTTAGGTAGTCACAGGCTGACCTAGCGAAAGGGTGTGTCTTATGAGCACTCGCAGTTCCCGTAGTGTCTTGTTAAGGAGGTCCATGTTCAGAGCCAGACCGGCCCCCAGCAGGTGAAATTTGACACGAACGTTTGAGCATTGCCGCCGGTGTGCTGGTGCATCTGCAGGTGAATGAAGACCCCCTGAACAAGTCTGAGGTTGTGGCCTACCTAGCGGAGATGCGCAGTCCACGGTCGGCATCAGAGGTGGCCAGTAGAGCAAGGTCACCGGATGTAAGCATATGAGCAGCTGCACTGTAATGGCCAATGGTAACAATATGAATGCCACAAGCTGCTATGCTGACATGGATGTCTTATAGGAGCAGATGCAAGCTCTTTTTTGCAGATGCAAAGTGTTTTCCGCAGAAGGGCGATACAAACTGTGGCAGTCTGATTCTGAATCCCTAGCAACAGTGCAATTGCATCTTTGCTCACACTTGCTTGTCAGGCAGCATTCTTGAGGCAACATGTGCCGACTGCGTGTTTGATCTTTGCTTACTTTGCAGCTGACCCAGCCAAGTGACAAGATCGACCATGTGGCAGACATCCTAGAACCCAAGAACAAGCTGCCAGTGCAGGTGGGGCTGGGGTCAATCAACAGCTGTGGGAACAAGCCACCATGCACTTCAGTAGAGCATTGCCAACCTGCTTGTCTACCTCTCAGGGCAAGATCTGCTGACCTTGTAGACTGTGGTTGTGATAGCGCCATCTGGTGCATCTGTGTGCCTGAATGTCATGATGTTGAAACATTCTGGTGTGAATGCAGGAGCCCTTGTACCCGGCTGTGTTGTCAGACCAGGACTTTGCACGGCTAGCTCTGGACAAAAGGCCAGGCAGCAGAGGCTTGATGAAAGGGCTAGGAGCAAGCTGGAACTTTGGCACCCGGGACCATGTCTTTGAACAGGGATTGTTCTGAGCAGCATAGGCTGGTAGCTGCTGCCGAAAGTCCTGGTCTTATCTTGTTTGTGTCTGTTCTCCAGGTGTTGTCAGTTGTAGGTGGTGATTGAGTGGTCAGGCCAGTGCGGTGATCCGTGTATTGTCTGTGATCCCGTTACATATTTGTGCTACATGCTGCAGACCTTGAGACTCGCATGTGATCAACTGTTGGTGATACGAAGCTGTGGTTTGTTGCAAATCCAGCCTGATGGGTGGTGGGGTGACTGGCTTTGTTGTTATCAGTCCACAGCATGTGCGGCTCTTGGCTGTAACATGTTTCCTTGTTGCGTCCATGACGGATAGTGAATTGGTTGACTGCCCTTAGCATCAAGACATGTGTTCATGTACCTCAACACACTGCTCCATGGGGTGGTTGATGACGGTGTGCAAAAGTTGAGTAGATGGCTCATGTAGCTTTGTGGCTACACCTTCAAGTTCAGAGGGGTTGTTCAGAGGGGTTGTGGTAAGTCACTTGAAGCTTTACCTGCAAGATGGTGGGTTTGTTACCATCTATTTGGGCAACTTGAGACATGTCATGGGCATTGACTCAGTCACTTCTATAGCAAGATTAGCATGAAATGTGTGTACTTGTAGAGGAATGAGTCAATTGAAGCAGGTTTTCCAGCAACTGCTGTGATCATGTAACATTGGCTTAGTGGCTCCTTGTGCAGGAGGTGTGTGCCACGGCATTGTTTCATCGTCGTTGTGTGGACCAACCATGATGCGTGTTTCTGCAAACACACCAGCGTTGTTCCTGGAGCTAGATACTCATCTCCACACCACCCGCAGACAAGTTAGAGCGGTCACGCCAGCGAACTTGGTAGCTCAGCATCATGCTGGGTGTTGCTTTCACCACAGGTGCTCTTCCTATACATTAGGTGCAAAGTGCAACAGCTATACAGAATCGGGTCCAGGTTTGTTGTGTGCTTGCCATGTTTCAGCAACGCCATTTTTCCTCAGGAGCTTGTTTATTTTTGTCAGTGACAGGACCCTCCTGTAGTGACTTCATTGGCAGGCGTGCCTGTAACCTGTGCTGGTTGCAACCTGCATGCAAAACTCACTGATGCCTATTGACAAGCACCGTGCTGATCCAGCCATTCGTGACATCTTGCTGGTCATGAAGGTGCTATCGCGCGCGGTGTGTCGGCAGCAGTGTCCCGTAAATGCACTGCTGTTGCTACTAGCACGGTGCACTACACCTATCCAAGACAACACCGGCGAAGACCTGGTGCCAACACAGCACAGAAAACATTCTGGGTTAAAGAGCGTTTGTTCCTGCCTTGATCTCAAGGCGCAGCACAGTTGGTCAGTTGGTCTTTCCAAGCCCGGGGGTTACACCGCAGTGGGCCTTCACCAGGGCTTGTCGATTCCGGCAGGCGGTCTGGAACGGTTGAATGCTGGGATAAAATCATTTAAGAGTGTACACAGTTGCTCTTGCCTAAAAATAGGCTCACATTCGTATCTCGGAAGTTCCACCGCTCACCCCTGTGCTCGAACTAGCGCTAGCATCGCGGTTGCGCGGGCTGCGCGCAACGATGATGTCTCCTGTAAGATGGATGCTCGTGCTTTTGTTGATCAGCGTAGCAGCCGGGCAAGGATTGCCAAGAGATCCTGGGTCTGTGCTTGGCGCAGACAGCTCGTATAAGACGCTCAAACAATATTTGGCGCGGTCTGTCGCCTTCCGCAATGCCTACCGCCTGAAGCCAGCAGCAGCATGCCGCAGGGACAGTGGTTCACTTTGTGCCAGCAGAAGCGTGGCAGAAACTGCTGCTATCTCCCTCGCCACAGCTCCGCAGGCCTATGACCAACGTGACCCGGCCAACACTGGAGGCATCGTGGCGGTTGGCACGGCCCGCGACCAGGGTGAATGTTTGACTTGCACCAGGTAAAGCCAGCAGGTGGTGATGCAGCTGTGGCAGGCGTTGGCATCCCACACTGTCAGTGCACAGCTGTGCTGAGCTAGCCCACATGTGAGAAGCGCCTGGCAGTGACTCGCTGTACCTGGATCGCACGAATTTGTTGCACCAACTTACATGTGATTGTAGCATCGTAGGCCTGCTTATGCAAGACAGTTGTGGCGCATGTTATCACAGCGCATGATCCAGCTCATCACATGCCACTGCTGTGGGTTGGCTGATGGCTGTGGTATGTCTGCCTGAGTGCGGGCTCACAGCTGGCAGACTGCAGCGAGCATTTGTTGGTGTGTTTCTGCATCAGCAGATCCACGCCGTCCTTTGTCCTGTGCTGCAGTTTTGCTGTAGGTGCTGCTGTGGAAACTGCAGTCGCACTGTCCCTCCGCAAAAATTCAAGCAACTGGTTTGGCATACAGGACTTCCATTTCTGTTCCACAGTCCAGCAAGGCAGTGAACGCACCTGCAGCAGTCCATGGGGCCTCAAGGAGGGTCTGGATGCCTTCCTCTCAGTCCAGTCCACTGGTAGACTGGTCACTGATGCATGTCTGCCCTACCAACCCAACAGCGACCGGCCCTGCTCATATTTGTGTCGTGACACCCACCCAGACATGTTTGCTGGCTACTTCAAATACACCCGGTTGTCAGGGCTCACAGACGCGCAGCAGTGGCTGCGGCTGCAGGGGGCAGTGCTCAGCAGCATACAGATTTACCCAGATTTTACAACATTCTTTGAGAAACACCCTGATGGGGTGTACACAGGCCCAGGTACGCAATGAGAGATGCAAGATGGGGGGGGGGGGGGGGGATTGGCTGCCAGTGTGGTGTTCTGTTATTAGAAGGCTGCAGTGCTTTGTTTGCAACTTGAGTGCCAGCAGTGCATATGTATGATGTTTAGGATGTATGTTCAAACCAGACACTTGGGCCGTCTGTGCCCGGATCAGCAGCAACATGCTCAGGGATCAGCCCGCGACATTTACAGCGTCTTGCTGTGCTGACTGACATGATTCTGTGCACATGCCCATGCAGGTGCCAAGTACAATGTCGATGACACGTACGGGCATGCGATTGTCATCATCGGCTATAACAATGCCAAGGAGTACTGGCTGGTGAGAAATTCCTGGGGCCCAGGGTTTGCTGACCGGGGAGTCTTCAAAATTGCTTACGGTGCCAGCGGTGTAGCAGACCCATCCACCACGTTTGGGCTGCGGTTTATCCCTAATGTACAGCCAACACGTGTGCAAACAACACACCTTACACCAATCGCAGCAAGGCCCGGCTGCTACAAGTACTCCGCCCAAGCGAGTGACTATGCTGCCAAGGTGGCATGGAAATTTGGCGTGCCAATCAAGCAACTGCTGCTGGACAACTTGAACACAATCACACAGTCTGACATGTGGTTGGGTGGCAGGACCTTGGTCGTTTGTGGTGACAGAATTGGCGCTATGTTACCGCCTCAAACAGAATTGGATGGCCTGTTACAATTCAAGGCATCAATAGACCCTGATGGGGTTTTGGAAACATGGAGAGCGGATGGTGCTGGGAAAGCACAGGTCTGCCAATGGCAGGGCATTACGTGTGATGGCTCAGGCTCGGTCGCAGCTATCGTGTTACCAAGGGCCACACTTGGTGGGGTTTTGCCTGACCTGGCTGTAATGAAGCCTTTGAAGGGGCTGGTCACCTTGGCACTGACTTCAAATAACATAAAGGGCACTCTTCCTCCCAGCTGGGGCAGCTTGCGGGGGCTTGAAACCATCCAGCTGGCTGGTAATATGCTTACTGGGACTTTGCCACCCGAGTGGTCTGGAATGCAAAGCCTAGCTGGTTTGCAGTTAGGTGGTTCTAGTGACCTTAACCGTGCGTTATGCTTGGGCAATCGTTTAACAGGGAGCCTGCCTAAGGAATGGGCGGCTTTGAAACGGTTGCAAGTTTTAACATTGGCATGCAACATGATCACGGGGACGTTGCCTGAGCAGTGGTCAGCCATGAGCAGTCTAAGGGAGTTGGGCCTCTCAGGCAATCGGTTGCTTGGGACTGTGCCAAGTAGATGGTCAAAGCTATCAAAATTGCAGACGTTTGTAGTTGGTGGCGTATTTGGTGAACGCTGTGCGGGCAATCAACTCACTGGCACCCTACCAGCCTCCTGGTCACAACTCAAACGTATTGAGACCCTCCACTTCATGTGCAACCAGTTTACTGGAACTTTACCAGCCGAATGGGCTGCTCTTACCACCCTGCGGCTTATTGCACTGGCAGGAAACAAACTTACTGGGACACTTCCAAGGCAATGGGCGGCGCTTACCAACTTAGCAGTGTTGTCAGTGGGGGGCGGGGCCAGGCGAACTTGTGCAGGCAACATGATCACAGGGACATTGCCGCCACAATGGTCAGCCCTGCGTCAGCTGCAGTCTATCACCATGTCATGCAGCAAGCTCTCTGGCACGTTGCCACCTGAGTGGGGCTCACTCGACCAACTCACAGGTCTCGGCCTGGCTTATAATCAGCTTTCTGGGCCGCTACCAAAGCAGTGGGCTGGTATGGTGTCAATGGTTGAGATGAACCTGCAAAGCAATGACTTTGAAGGGCAGGTGCCATTGTCCTGGTCACAGAAAATGAAGCGACTGAGGCTCATTACCCTGAGTGACAACCCTAGGTTGTCGGGGTGTGTACCCTCTGCTTGGAAGCCGAGGATGCCGGACCCTGGAGACAAGGTACAAGTACCTGCAGATGTTGTATTGATGGATGGTACCAACATAACTGCTTGGTGCTGATAGAATGTGACATATTGTATTGGCTGCAATGCACAGCACACTGCCTGGGTGCTCCATTCAGCAGCATGGTATACCACTGTACAGCAACCAGCAATGGCAATCGACTTGGTTGGATGAAAATGTAGTTGGATAGCAGAATCGATTGCTGTGCACCAAGTGACGTAACAGTGACTGCATTTGTGGTTGGGCTGTTGCCAACACACTAGCACCACCTGTTATAATTACGTATGTGAGACCGTTTGAGGCATGCAGCTCATGCAAGGATTGAATGCATGTGACAATGTTAAGTAAAGCAAGCTCAGTCTGGTGAATGCTTTGGTGTGTCTGTCTGTATAATGGCGCAACTAATGGTGCTTTTTTTGCCACACCAGGTGATGTAGATTTGTCCGCAGCAGCGACTGCAAGTTCACTTATGTTAGCCTGTGCTGGCAGCATCACGAGGTGGCTAGCCACTAGCTAACATGCAGTTTTGTACGTGTTGAGACTGGAATCGCCAACACATCATGTGTGAGCAAGTTGCTTTGTATTCATTCCCGCATTCTTCTGCTGACTGCTGCCTGTGGTGGTGCGTGGTCGTGCCGTGGACACACAAGTCTCTCTGCCAGCATTGGGCAAAGTGTACTATAAAGTTGCCATATTGTGTATGTACACGTATTAGTAGCCCTAAAATGGACATCTGCTACAGGCTATTGGTGTTGTTGTTCACCGTGAAAGATGATAACGCGTGAATGCATAAGGCTGGGCAGGTGATAGGTGCATCTTGTGGAAAGTCAGTGCATACTCTTGTCGAGCATGGAAATCCAGTGCATACTCGGTGTATACCCTGTGCTTCATTACTGGTGTGTGGTTGTACATGCAGCGAGTGTTGTTTAATTCCAGTAGCTTGATTTTAGTAGCGAGCCAACTGTAAATGTGTCAATTTTGGTGTATCGGATGTGAACCTGGGCACTCGGCACTCGTCACATCCCTAGAGAGATAGTCATTGAAACTGATACAGAAACAGTCATAGACATATAAACCCACTCGGCCACTAGTACTGGCCCTCGGGTGTCTAGTCTCTTAGAGGAGCAACATTCAACTCCACACTCACGAACCTCCTCATGAGGGCAGTGCTAGTCTGCTGCTTTGAAGCACAAATCTGTTGGAGTCTGCATACTGGGTCATGGCATGTGTGTCAATTAGCCAGGGGTTTTACTGCGCATGCATGCATTGTATGATGCCTTATTATCGCTCTGTATTGTATCGCAAACCGAATGTTCATGGCCGTCTGATATCTGTGCACCTGCCCCAAAGGCTGGCCAGCATGCTGCGTGCCATACGAGCATGAGATGTTTAAGGGCTGGGCAGTACCGGTGCTAGTGGCTGGCAGTACCAGTGCTAGTGGCTTTTCTGCCTTGAAAGGCGCCCCTGAGGGTGGTCTAATCCTTGTGTGCCAGTGTGGCTGAGCCACCAAGTACGTCCCAAAGGCCTTGCGGCCGGAAAGGGTAACTCTTCTTCTTCTTCTTCCCCTTCTCCTTCTCCTTCTTTTTCTTCTTCTTCTTCTTCTTGGAAGCTTGTGCGACAGCGCAAGTAAATGCTGCTCAACAGCCGTGCAACAAGCAGCTGCTTGTCAGGCCACGGTTTCTTAGAACCCTGTCACTGGCTGCCTTCGGAAGTGTTGAACGGCTGCGATACACGTGTTTTGTGGGGTATGCGAAGGCCGGATTTGCCAGAGCTGGTCCGCCCGGTAGTGCCAGTCTCTCAGCCACCAGGCCGGGGGCCCCGACGTTGTTGTTCCCGTGGTGCGGCCCGCAGCAGTACACATTAACATACCACTGCGTCACGTAACCATTCTTTGTGGCCCGGGGCTGATACCACCCATGCCAGGATGGGAGCCGCGTGGTGTCCTATCGGTGTCGGCATCGGCCGCCCGTGATACTGACAGATGTCCAGTGCGACGATGATGTGGTGCTGACACGATTTCGGTCAAGTGCCAGCAACAAATTTACGAGCGCCAGCGGCAGTAGAGACTACTGCCAGCACCTGGGTGCGGAGTACAACTAGTCTAGTAGACCGGTAGCTCACCGTCACTGATTGTTAACTGTACCGCCCTGAACTTGAAGCGGCGACCCAATCAACGGGTGCGCTTGGTCACTACCGCTTGTCCCATGTCAACATGTTGTACAAGCCCATTCTATGTTACATGATCCTGAGCTAAACTTCACAAGCCCGTTTCACAGCCCATCTTCTTCTTACGCAATGCCATACCCGGCCCAGGCGGAATAGTTACAGCTGCTATTGCACTGACTCACGCCGCTTACAATTGCCACAACAGCAGAATACAGTCCTGCCGCTGCACCAGCACAAAGTCAAAACGTTGGGCACAATCATCAAGCAGGGCTTGTGGCGCCTGCTACTTGCTAAACCCGCATGCTGGGGACGTGATGCAAGGCAGCCTTGCAGTGCCACAACAGCGGCTGTGTTCAGACAACCCCCCAGTTTTGTGCAGCCAAACAACCGACAGCTATGCCTGCAGCACAATATCATGAGCACGCTCTTACATGCCATGCCCGACCCCTATTTCCTGACTCCGACACCACTTCTGACTAACTTCTCAGAGCAATTCCAGCCGATGACACCAAGGCACAACTGTTCCATACCAGGTACAACAAGTCACCGCAGGGACAGCCATTGTACAGCCACATGGAAATAAAGTCTTCTCATCAAAACACTCATACAACACATGAACAACTACTTTGTGGTACAAAGATGCATGCAGGGTCTCGGACAGGGTTCAAGAGCTTACGACCCAGAACAGCACCCTGCATGTGACCTGTCTGTACAGTACAAGACAAATCTCACCCTCATGTTGACACCCATCCTGCAGGATTGACATTTCATTGACCAAGGCTGGGCTAGCACACAAGCTACCTACACACAGGCTAACAAGTCATGTTGGCACCGGCAATGCTGCCAGCCTACGATGACAGGCAGCAGGGCTCGATACAGCTGAATGCATGTCAGCGGTCGCAAAAAAACAGTAAGCTACAACCTCAAGCTATGCATGCTGGTGCCAGCAAAACACCCACCAAAAGCAGCCCAGTTGGCTGCCATACGAGCCAGGTTGTCAAGCATAACCTCACACACCTCACACATTTCACCCATTTCACACAACACAAGATGACATCAACAACAGTGAGCTACACCATTGGATGGAATCTAGCAGATAGAGGCAGCAGCTACACGTAATGCATGCCGGGAAAACGCCATGCACTATGCATCAATCCGGTCAGTACACAGGCTGGCCGCTTACATGTATGGCCGGCTGGCCTGCTGAGCAGCAGTGGGCGTGGAGGGCTCCAACCGCCCATTGTGCACATCTGAGAACTCACTCAAATCATCATGCAGCGGCAAACCATGCAGCGAGGATGCTAGAGCTGGTGGAGTGCTAGTCACCACGTTGCCGTCCATCATGGACTGGCTGCTGGGGCTGTAACTGCCAGCATCATCAGTGCTACCTGAGCTGCTGCCAGCACTGCTGCCATTTCTGATACTTGCTGCTGTTGCAGTGTTGCTGCTGGCTTCTGTGTCACTTCCAGCATCATAAGTTCTGTCGTAGTACCCATTGCTGTGTTGCTGTTGTGCCTCTGCCATGACCCAGTCTTCTTGGAATGACTTCTGCTCTACTCTGTTGCTCCATCTAAAGCACCGCTCAAGACTCTCAAACCTGCAACCAACCACACAGGCATCCTTACAACCTGGCATAGCAAGTGAGGTCAACCAGTAGCCTTGGTGTGGACTTGCAACAACTGAGCTGTTGAAACGTTGCTAGCTACTATTGGTAACAACTGATAGCCAGTTTGCTGCTGCTGCAAACACATGCCGCCCATGGTTGCCACCTCCCACCACCATTGTTGTGCTGCTGTGCTGTGTATGGGGGACTTGAAGCAAATCATCACCAGATACGCTGCACCAGAACGTCCAACTCACCAGTCAGTCGTAAGGTCGGCCCTGTTAATTGTGGGTACGGGGTTTTCACTCATCTTGACAAACACCGAGTCCCCCTTGTGCAGCTCCTGCCGTTGCTTGCCATCAAAGCACACCCACGCGCTCACACGGGATGACTCCGGCACACGCAGCTCCATCTCGATGTAGTCAGGCAATATGATGGGCCTGAAGTTGAGGCTGTGTGGGCATATTGGTGTCAGCAGTATGGCTTGTACATTGGGGTGTACCATGCTGCCACCTGCTGCTACACTGTAGGCTGTGGAGCCGGTGGGAGTGGCCAACATGATGCCATCAGCCTGACAACAACAGCAGCAGCAAAGGCGTAACAATAGCTTCAGATACCTTGTAGCGGTGTGGCAGTCGAGAGAAGAGACTTGAATCAGAACTCATGCACCAGGATATACATAACAACAGACAGACCCAAAAGGTCACATCACTAGCAGCTACAGCATTTCACTCAGTGTCTTTCCATCACCAAGTCACTGCACCTAGCACACGCTAGGCCACACATAACATCAGCAAGCACAAACCTGGGTAGTAAACACTGCTCACCTGCACCCGTGTGATAAAGTTGCCATTGATATAAGCCTCAATGTTTGTGAGGAAGCTGTTACTCCCCCTGTCCACAACAATCTCATTAAGCACCTCATACTCCTGCTCAGGCTGACTGGCCCCGGCACGCACAATACTGCAGTGTAGCCGCATGCGCAGTGTGATCATCACACCCAGGTTGTTAGAGTTAGGGGGCAGGTCATTGCCCTCCATAGAGCAGGTGGCGAGCTTCTGATAACCATATATCACCTGCAGTTGGATGACGTGAAACAAACATCATGATATGGCATAAGCGTTTGAGCATCTACAAGGGATAGCTCCTGGGCAGCTGGTAGAGCTGCATGAAGGCATCCTCTGCCTACCAGGTGGCATGTCGCTTATACCAAGTCTTGACCCCGCAGCCCGCACCAGTGCCATAGCATAGAAGC
This sequence comes from Coelastrella sp. UTEX B 3026, assembly GCA_002588565.1. Lineage (NCBI taxonomy): Eukaryota > Viridiplantae > Chlorophyta > Chlorophyceae > Sphaeropleales > Scenedesmaceae > Coelastrella > Coelastrella sp. UTEX B 3026. The sequence continues at coordinate 23,415 of NSMO01002420.1, forward strand.
AGTGCCAAGTGAAGGCCACGGACTCCATCTATGTGCAGCTGCATAGACCTGCAGCACATGCCCGCTTGATTTGACCCTCTGCTGACCTGTCTCAGCTCTTTCTTGAAGTCGGGATATGGGTGATTGGTCAAGAAGCCCATTGAGCCGAGGTGGAATGACACCACTGGTGGTATGTGCCGCTTGAACAGGGATGATGCGTGGAGGATCACGCCGTCACCACCAAGACACACAACAAAGTCAACATAGTCCGCCAACCTGAGGTAGACACACAGCAGGGGCCCCAGCAGTACATGAGTTGTCGGTGAGGCAGTAGTGCAGTGATCCAACAAGTAGTAGATGGCCCTCATGATGTATCCCCAGTTGCTGCTGCTGCTGTGTGTGTGGATAGCTGTTGCTGAACGGCATCTGCCATTTTGATTTAAACCCACTGGCTGCGGACTTGCTATAGCTGCACTGCCTAGTAGCAAGCAAAACAAGGCGCTTTCCAATGACATGCCAGCTCTCAAAGCACACGACCGTATCATCTGACTGCAAAACCATCTGCAAGTGGTGCTGCATCACTGTGCATGCGCTCGGAGCCATCATAATGTTGGCGCTGCTGCAGCTGGCTGTCCCTAGCTGCTGCAACTGCATCTTGTCATAAGCATGACACACCTTGCCGCCTCTACTGGTGTGTAAGTAAACAGCCTGTCAGTTGGCAGGCCTGCTGCGAGTGCTTCCTCATACATGCGGGGCTCAACCACCACATGCATGCGCTCAGCCTCGGTCAGGTAACGCACGACCTGTGTGCATGCAGCACAATACATTGGCATTGTATGGCGGTTGCTGAAGCATCGCTTCTCACTCAATACATAACATATGGCACAAACTCGCAGCACCACTTGGGATGTCCTACTGGGGTCCTCAAGATACGCTATTGTGGCCTGGACTGCATGTGCAAGGTGCGGTGTAAGGCATACAGCATCAACAATGGCAACCGCTGTATACACAGCCGCTGCTGGTACAGGCTGCCAGGCTGAATGTTGACACAGTCAGTTGCTGCTGTGCTGTTGCCACCTCTTGACTGGCTGATAACTGCCAACGATGCTAATCCCAATCAGCTAGAGGTGTCAATGCTAGTTGCATGGACACTGCCCTGTGCTAGTGGTGTCAGAGCACCAATTCCACCACAAGCCGCACCTCCATGAACTCATGTGCTAGTTCCCTGCCCAGCTTCTTGATGACCATAACGACTTTGGGCCTGTCCCGCCATACCAGCAAGTGCTGCTGCGTGCTAGGATGCGAGAAGCAGAAGCGACCAGTGCCTGCCATGAAGACAGCAACAAACCGGTCAGGCGGCAACAAGCCACGCATCTGAACCCTAGCGCACTGCCAAGCCTTACCAACCAAGCTGCTGTTGAAACGTGTGATGATATCCTACAGAGCCTTACTACAGGGCCTTACTACAGTATGCAGGCAGAACATAGATGGCCCAACAGCTATGTGACGAGTTAGCTGCTGTTGTGTGTAGCATGAACACACACAAGCTGCTAGGTAGCTGAGATTGATGATTACTGTCACAGCCTGCTGCTTCACACCTGTCACTAACTCTCGAGAGCAGCTCATGCCATCGGTGCGAAACAGAAACAAACTG
>NSMO01002425.1:0-10088 GCA_002588565.1 Coelastrella sp. UTEX B 3026
TATTGTGGTAGGGTGCTGTATTAGGTACAGGTGGTGCACAAATGTGCAGGCTGGCTCAGTCCTGATGAGCTCAGGAACGCCGCCGAGTACAACTTTATGTAGGCCGCCTGTGAATCCGTCGCGGCTCTGTGAATCCTCTGTACAACTTGTGAAGACAGTCTTTGGAACCAGACTGGAGGCGCGAGGCCGATGGCTGCTAAGGCTATGGCAATGTGGGTGCATTGTTATCGTGTGTTGTAGAGTAGCCTCATGGCTCTTATGGCTGTATAGATATGAACCGGTAGTGCTGTATGCTGGTCACGAAGGCTTCGTCAGCCATATTCATGTTGAGGTAGTGTCTGCCTGCCAAAAGCAGCAGATGATGTAGGCGCCGCCTGGGATCATGCAGCAAATCAAGGAACATCGGCGTAGATGCAGAGGGCGCTAGGAGCTCCGCAGCTGCCCGCTCTAGGGCTCCATGTGTTCACTCTGCAGCCTGAGACTATGATAGCCTACGGCAGCAGCACTCAGGACCCTCGATTGACTTGCTTACGTGTTGATCAGGTCTACCAAGCTCTCACCAAGCTGCATCAGCTCACTAAAAGTGAGTGTGCTCACTCTTTTTGAGGAACAGGGGGATGGACCGGCTTAACGGCCAGCACTGGCGGCATACAGTAGTAACCAGCAATGTGTACTGCCATAGCCCCAACAACACCGATCAAGGCTAGTAAGTGCCTTGATAAGTGATGGAAAGACATCACAATGGCTAGATGAGTTAACCAGCGACAGCACCGGTCAAGCTGACCGCGAAAACCAGCTGCGAGCGCACGCGGTGGTGGCAACGCGCCAATTATTTGTGGGAGCAGCTATGGCCTAGGATTCCCTTCATACCAATGGTGCAGTCAACCTATGGGTATTCCCGCTTTTCCTGGAAGAAATGCGCATCTGGCACTAGGAATATCCAGTACCCCGCACGAAGCAGGCAACCCAATATTGACCCGCAGAGACTCCTGTGCCTGCAGGCAGAGTCCAGAAGTCTGCTTCAACACCTCTCCGGCTTTCACTTTGCAATATGGGGAAAGGAGGGGACTACACGAGCGTTGGCACTCAGCCAACCCTCCTCAGACGTAACTCATGGTCGTTCGATCGCTTGAAAAGTCTGGGAGACGTCAAAGATGACATTCTAGTCCTCAGGCACCTGTGGTTCGGCAAGAAGTCTGGGAGCGATCACGCAGCCCGCCTGGAGAGCTTTTATGGTCCACAAGCAGCAGCATGTAGGTTAAAGCCTTCTGTTAATCGCGTATAATATATCTGATACTAACGTAGAGGCCTTGGCGCGCAGATGACAAGTTTAGGGCAAGGTTCCTGTGGGGCAGGAGGCCTATGCTCGCTGCAGCAGCTGCTAGGCTGCGCGAGCGGCGCGATTTGGTCTGGGTGGATATGGGTGGAGGTACTGGGGTAAGCAACAGGGTCTACGCTCTGATACCAGCTTTCAACACCCTGTCAGTTCAGCACAACGAACCACCCGCGGCCAGAGAATCTAGGGGCATCACGCCGCACAAGAGTGATTCTTACAATGTAAAACAGCCATGCGAGGAGCGCGCACTAGGGTTAACGGCTCGTCAATCCCGGGGTCACCAGAGCTTGTGCAGCAGGTCAACAACATGCAGCAACTGGTCCAGCCTAGACTCGTGCCTGTTGACGAGCTGCTAGGCCTTTCTGGGATCCGCCAACACTTAATACTACATTGATTCAAATAGCTACATAAATCGCAACCACAAACAAGAACGTCAGTGACTATAGAAGGTGCCAAGCAATGCACTATCTGGCAGCAGGTATCTTGGCTACCAACTAGCACCTGCAATTGCAGCTCATACCAGTAGCTGGGATCTACAGCTGCTTGCATGACAGCAGCTGGCAGTGCAGAGTCGGGGCACACGTCTGCAGCAGAACACCATCAGCTCGTATGTGCATTGTTGCGGGGGAGGGGGGGGGGGGGGGGGGGGGGGGCGGTGGTTTCAGCTGCTAACACACTGACTTGAATGCAGCAGGGATCAGCACAGCACTGGGGAGCAGGAAGGGTTTAGCTGCGCTCCGCACCACCAGCACAGCTCAGCCCTATGCAGCCCAGATGACCAGCAACAGCCAGCCGCAGCCTCTTGACATACGATCTAGCATTCCTTGCCTGCCAACACACCTGTTTGCTGACCCCCCATTATGTTCCTCAATCCTCCTGCACGCGAACATTCAACTTCAATCTGTGTCTGCCGCCCTGCTGCCCCGGGCCATCATTACTGTAGGAGAATGTGGACATGATGGGCGAGTACCTTCCCCTCAAATGCTTCAAAGCGATCTACGTAGTCGACCTCTGCCACAGCCTCTGTGAGCAAGCCAAGCTCAAAGTGAAGGCCAAGGGCTGGAAGAACGTACACGTGATCGAGGGCGATGCGTGCGAGTTCAGGATTCCCGAGGGGGAAGCTAGCCTGATCACTTTCTCCTACAGCTTGTCGAGTAAGTGCGGATTCCCTTGATACTTTGTAATTTGTCTCTCTTGCGTGCGTCATTTCATGTAGACATACATAATGAGTTCATTGCACACTATGTTTTGTTTGGGATCAGCTTGCATGTGTCAGTGCTTGATGCAGGGCGACATTGTCTCCAAATTCAGACTGTATGTTTGTGACTGGCACAGTCTGTTGTACTTCAAGTACGACTGGCATGCCCGTGCAGACATAAGGAGTGCTGTAACTTGATGCATTGGCTTTGCACTAGAACTTCATTTGAAACTCATACTAATGCTGTCTGTACCAATGCTGACACAACACTGCTGGCTGTGTCACCGCAGTGATCCCTCCCTTCCATGATGCAATTGACAATGCTGTTGCGCAGCTCTCCCCAGATGGCTTGCTAGCCATGACAGACTTCTACGTGAGTGGAAAGTATGACACACCAATGAGGCAAATGCACTGGGCCAGGAGATTCTTTTGGAGGTGAGAAGCAACAGCTGTGCCACGGTTGACTCGTCGCCTCTTATATTGTGATTTGAGCACTTTAAGTCTTGTAACAAATACAACATACACCAAGTCCTCTGTGTTCCTACTGCGCTGCTGTTGATGCACCTGCCATGATAGCACTGCATACTGGCTGTAATGTGAGTTTTGAAGCCTTCCATGCACCGAATAGTTACTGCTATTAACATATTTACATTCCCCTGTGATTCCTGCTCATGTCTCCCAGGGGCACAGCTTAAATTGATGCGTTATGCTATCCCGGTGTATGCAAATGGCACACTTTGTGCATTACATGCATCCCATGTGCAGTCACTACTTTGCTGATAGATGTAATGCTACCCACCAGCGATAGCTCTATGGCCATCGGCCCGGCGCCCCATTTCAGATGCGGAACCAACGACAACCCAGAGCAATAGTTTGCTGATGAACGATCTTGTTATCAAACTGATCATCTTGCAACGACTGACATCGCTGGTTGTTGCTAACCACCTGCTGCACCTGCCTGCAGGGCCACGTTTGACATTGACAACATTGACATTGGGCCTGAGAGGAGAGCTTACCTGGAAACAAAGCTGGAGCGAGTATGGGAGATCAACAGTGAAGGCAGCATCCCTTGGGTGAGAGAGACCACACTACAGCACAGGCAAAGACTTCCGATTCATCATTTATCAGCAGCATGATTGTTTGTCGGCAGCAAGGCTAGCATAAAGCCATCTGAGAACTTCTCCACCTGGCTGGTGTGAATGATGCATATGTGCAACGGCAGCAGCTTAGCATGCATGTATTGCAGTGACAGCCCAAAAGTGAAACTCATTCTGCATGATGCCTGAGGCAGTCTGTGAGTCTGTGAGATCAACAGCAAGGGCAGCATACCGTGTGTGGGTAAGACCACACAGCTAATACTATCTGCACTCGTGTCCATTCACAGTCGCAACTCTGCATCAAACACCAATATTCTCCTGCTAATGTCCTCATCATGAGCAGACAACCAACCTGGGTGGCAAACCCTAGCATTGCCAGGGCATTTGTCTTGTTGCATTGTCTCAATCATTTTTACATGTTGTCTACAGGTGCCATATCTGCGGGCTCCATACTTCGTATGGGTTGGTCGTCCCTGGGCAGATGCACAGAAACAGTTGCACCACGAACAGAAGGTTGAGGCACCGGCAATGTTCCCGCCGACATTCCTTTACACTCAGAGCTGGGAGGATCCAGAGCCAGATATGAAGGTGTGTCTGGGTGATGCTGTTTCGAGGCTTGATGTGTTTATCTACTGCACCATGTATTGCTGCACGGTATGCGTTGTATGCCGCTGTAGAGCCGCTGTGTGTGCTGCAGCTGTTTTGTGAGTTCTGAACTATATGAGAGTGTCTGCTTTTGGCCACTTGATGTTGATATGGCATATCTGCTACTCCACGAGCAGAAGTCTGAAGCACCCGGAGAGCTCCCACCAACACTTCTCTACACACAGCGCGGGGAAGATCTAGAGCCAGACATGGGGGTGCGTTTGGGTTGTGCTGTTGTGCAGCTTCACAGGGGCTCAATGCATAACGCGTTGATACGTGGTATAAGTTGTATCAGCTGTTGCAAACATACGGGAGAATCTGGCTGATTGGCGTGTTTGCGACGTTTTTGCACCGGGCTGTGGCGCATGTCCCTCTACAAACACTGCTGGGAGGACCCAGAGCTGGGTATGAAGGGGCGTGCTTTGCTGTGCATCCCTCAGGCATTCGACCATTCGACCGAGCTTGTAAGAGTTGAAAGACTGTTACGTTTCAGTTAGACGAAGTGTAAGAGGGCCTTCCGGGCTGCATTGGCTGCATGAGCTGTGCATGAGCTGCAACACGAATTGAGTTGTCTGTTGGTCTCTGGTGGTTTCAATGTAGTGAAACGAGGTCTGCTGCGTTCCTGCTACACAGGTCATAGGCATCAACCCATAAGACATTGTACCAACTCTCAATTCCAGCACCCAGATCGCCAGCGTTGAATGCAGTCCTACACAAGCACACACCTTTCAATACTAGATTCTTTTGAATTCCTGTATCCCTTACTTAACTCGCAGCGTGCTGTTGGCCTGTTTGTCTTTATCTCAGGTCATGCGCATCAACCCACAAGACACAGTCCTAACCCTCACATCCGGAGGCTGCAACGCCCTAAATCTCCTCCTAAACGGCGCCGGCCACGTCGTCAGCGTCGACTGCAACCCCGCACAATCCAGCCTCTTAGAACTCAAATCAGTAGCCATCCAGCAGCTGGACTTCGAGGATGTGTGGCAACTCTTTGGGGAAGGGAAGCACCCACACATTGAGCGGCTGTTTGAGACACGGTTGGGGCCGTATCTGAGCCAGAAGGCGTACAACTTCTGGAGCACACGGTTGTGGTACTTCAAGCAGGGGCTGTACTACCAAGGAGGCATGGTAAGGACGGCAGGGGTTCTGTTTTGCATATCCGCTACCAACTATAATGGCGCCCGAGCCACAAAATGCAGCTAGCGTGCACCCACGCCGCATCTCTGGCCTTTTGGACCCACCACGCTACAGAATGCATTCCATACTTGTGTGAATCTGCCTGGGGTGTCTTATCTGTTAGGCTGGTGGGTTGCAGGCGCATGTCGGGCTGCTGTCTGCTAGAGTCACTCTTGGCCATGTGGGTAGGCCTGCACTACTGTATAAAATCTTGAACGTTTGGCAGCTGCATTCTGTGTTTTCTGCCTCCTGTTGGGCCTGTGGCCTGCATTGTCCCCTGCATTGTGCCCATAACTACTGCCTGCTGTATGCTTTCTGCAGGGCAAACTGTGCTGGGTGCTACAAACCCTAGCTATGTGCATAGGCCTGCACTACCGTATGAAGCGTCTAGCCAATGCCCCTACACTGGCCGAGCAGCGCAAGCAGTGGAACGGCCTGGCTCTGGTGTACTTCATCAAGCATGGACCACGGCTGCTGGTGTGGCTGTTCAGCAAGCTCATAGCCCTGCTGCTGTTCAACAGGTAGGGTCTTGTAAGCAGTATATATGTGGTGGGGTGTATGGTGCTGGTGTGGTGGTGTAAGTGATGTGTGGCGTGTGATTCATGTAATGGCATGTAATGGTGGTGGTGGTGTATGTGGTGAACTCTCAAACTTTCCTTGCTGACACCGCAAAACGGAACATACTGTAGTTCAGCAAGCTCATAGCCCTGCTGCTGTTCAACAGGTAGGGTCTTGTAAGCAGTATTTATGTGGTGAACCCTCCAACAATGAACCTTCATTGCCAGAGACGACAATAGGAAAGACTCTACTGTGTGGTTCAGCAAGCTGTTAAGCCTGATGCTGTTCAACAATTAGCGTGTGGACAGCAGGGGGCTGGCAGCGGTATAGCGACCTGTGAGGACAATGATATAGAATAGAGCCAACGCACTGCAGCTGTGTTGTTATGTTGACAGCATGCTGTTGTTTGAAGGTGCGCATGTGGACAGCATGGAGCGGCCAGCAGTGTGTAGATTTGAAAACAATGATAAAGAATAGAGCCGATACACTGCAGCTGTGTTGCCATGGTAACAGCGATCATGCTTGAAGCCGCCTTGCAGCCTGGCTTGTGAAGGTCCAGTGCTGGCTGGCTGACTTGCGCCTACTTGCTGCACTGAACACTGCTGCATCTGCGTGTTGCTTCAGAGTTGTACTGTGGTTTGGTGGTGGTGTCCCGGGCAAGCAGTATGCTCTCATCAAGAAGGATGGCATCCCCATCGAGAAGTACATCGCTGACACCATTGATGGTAAGCTAAGTACTCCGTCTTCCTCCTGTCCAAGTATCATGCATGTACAAACTCACTGGTGGTGCTAATGTTTGGATGGTTTGTTGTGATTGCCAGCTAGCTGCCCAGCAAAGCTTGTATTGATCTTGCTGATTAAGCTCCCCCCCCCCCCCTCTCATTGTGAATGACACCGGAGTGCTTACGGCTGTCCCGCCGCTTCCCTGCTGCGAGCCAGGTATCGGTGAGAACAGCCACCTGCGCAAGAGCAACTACTTCTACTACAACTGCATCACGGGGCACTTCTTGAGAGACAACTGCCCCAGCTACCTCCTGGAACAGAACTACAACCGGCTGCATGACGGTCTCATCAACCAGCTCACAATTTCAACCGGGTTCTTCTTGGATGAGCTGCGGGCGCGCAAGTACACAAAGGTGGGTGGGAATGCAGCATAGGGTTGGGAGCCCTATCAAAACCCCAGGCAGTTTTGGTGATGCACTAGATGTTGCAGGGACAGCGGCAAGTCAGGCTGGCGAAGAAGCTAGTCACCAGCAAAACCTGGGATATTTTGCCAGTAACTGTTATATGACTGTGCATGCAGTCACGCAGAGCTCTGAATCTGAAGTCAGGACTGTGCTGATTTGAACTGCTGCAGTGTGCTGTCCGCTTGATGCAATCACTGCTGTAGTGTGGCTTGCCCTGTTCAGCCTAGGTTGGATTGCCCTGACCGGCACAGGTAGCAACTCTCAGTTGAAACATGAAGCAGCGGACATGCACCCACACCTGGCTACACAAGCATCCACAGTAGTCACAAAGTCAACCAATCAGCCTACTCAGACTACTGCTGAACTGTGTTCCTGCAGGTCATTCTAATGGATCACGTAGACTGGCTGGATGAGAAAGTAGTCAAGGAGCTAGCCACAACACTGGCACAGCAGGTCCTTCCGGGTGGCATCGTCATTTGGAGGTCAGCCAGCTTAAGTCCGCCGTACGCTAAGACAATTGCAGATGCTGGCTTCAGCGTCACATGCATTAGCAAAGCCAGCGATGGATACATGGATAGGGTAAGTGTGCAGCAGTCATGACTGCAATGATTGTTGTAGGATCAAAGCTAAGTTGCTATCTGTTTGTTGTGGTGGAGCCTAGGGTTGATTAGTCAGCAAGCTGCCACGCTACAGTCTGTCGTTGAGAAATGTAGGTGTGCCTTTCATAGTGATATGAACAGGGGTGACAAGATAACCCCAGTAACAGCTGTATGCTTGATGTTTGAATCATCTGCGGCTATGCTGATTGGCTGCCACTCACAACTGCTTATACCCATTACTGTGAGGAGCTAGCTAGTTAGTCAACCTATATGATGCTTGCAAAACCAGCCAGCCCACTGGTGTCAATGTCTTCAGCGCACACAAGGCTTCCAACCACTGGCTGGCGTCATCATCCTCATCAACATAACATGCATTTCCAGTAGAATAGTGCAAAACAACCAGTGTACAACACTCTCCTGTGATGTGGAAACCATCACAAGCTAACCACAAAGAGATCTGCATGGCTATGGATAACCACAAAGAGGTGTGCATGGCTGGCAACTGACTGTGACAATGCTCTGCTGCGTGCAGGTGAACATGTACAGTAGTTTCTACACGGCAGTACGCAAGAGCAAGATCGTGTAAGGCCTTGCAGTATGCATGACACCGGCTGGCCGGGTGTACTCTGCCGCTATGCAAGATGGCGACTGCTGCTCAAGCTTATGACTAGTCACGTGGTTAGTCACTGGGAGGTTAGCTGGCCGGTTGGCTGCAACTGTGGGGCTGGAGCAGTACTATGGCGGTTTAGTAGGGTTTGAGAGTATTTGCTGCTGATTACAGCGACTGATATGCTTGAAGAATGTGGGCATTTGGGTGTGTGTGAAGTTCTGTATGTTACCGGGATGGTTGGGTTTAGGGTCCGGGGAAACCCAAGATTGGCCATACAATAGCAACCAGAAGGCAGCAGTGCCGAAGTCTGTCGATGTTGAATCAAATGCTATCTCTGATGCTCTGTTGATTTCTCGTACTATTGCTAGGCTTCATTGACTGAGTAGGAAGAGTGTGTTAACTTCCCGGCTATGGCAGAGGGCAGAAATGTCCACAGTGCTGCAGATCTGCAGTCAAAGTAGCCACTAGCGTGCAAATGCCTCAAATGCAGGCCGCGGCATGGTTGAAAGGGTTTGTTCTTGTTCTGTGTATCAATACTGCATCATTTGTTCCGTGTATTGTTGGTGTAGAGTGACAGAGTGCTTGAAAATGATCGTTCCTAGACGATTTGTGGATTGAGTCTGTGTATCTTGGAGTGGCTATGCGCTGTATTCTGCTGTCATATGGCAATATCAAACTTGTGAAGATCATCATGACTCGCCTCACAACATGCTCTTGACAGCATGGCAGGGGCAGGCATGCTCTGTGTCCTGAACATCGAGTTCCAACAGAGGCAGTTTGAGTTGTGGTGCTCAATCTGGCGGACACCTCTGTCGAACTTGCGCATGAGCTTTTTGTGAGTTTGTTGGCGGGGTCATCGCATGCAGCAGATCCACATGGCCTTTTGCAGCTTTGCCGCGGCATGGGCGGTTCGCGTACCACCAGGGGTGGTAGTCTGCCATGATGCAACTAGGACCGTTCAAGGTGACCTGTTGTCTTTGCCAAGACATAGGCACCGCCCGTTGCTAGGGGCCTCGGTACATGACAAACAACCCAAATTATTGTGCGCCATAGCACACTTGTATCAGCTGCTGCATCTGCCTGCCATTACCGGGTCGGCGCCGACTTGCATCCCGGAATGGTCCGCGGGTCGGGCCGTTACACGGATAACCGGCTATCATCGACTATTGGATGGTAACATACGTGTCCTGGGAGCCGCTGCAGTCAAATCATCTGGCAAATCATATTATTCTGTCTGAGATTGGCTGTAGCCGAGAAACTGCTCCGTGTGCAGACTCACAACGGCGGCAACGGCTTCGCCACTGTCAGCCACAGACCTGTACACTGTAACAACTTTCTATGTAAAAGTGACTGAGCCATGTGCCAAGTTCAAAGTTATACTTCAAAGGTTCGGCGCACGGCTCGTGAACTGCTGCCTGAAGGACGCGAACGTTGGCGTTGGCTGTGGCATGCGTCGCACTATAATCCGACTAAGGAGCTTCGAAGTGAATTCATAGCTGACTACCTGAGTTTATGCGTGTATCATTCTTGCTTGCAATACAGCCTGGGATGTACTCTAATGATGAACCGTTGAGGTCCTGTAAGACTCTCGAGTTACCAGTAACCTTCAACCGACAATAGCTCGCAAAGAGCTGCGCGCCAGATGCCAGCAGCATCACATACCGCGCCACTCATGTACC
>NSMO01002432.1:0-15093 GCA_002588565.1 Coelastrella sp. UTEX B 3026
TTCTTCAGACTGAAGAAAGTGCAGAAGAACAAGCAGAAAGTAGCAGCCAGGGAGCTAGAGGCGAAAGCAGCAGTGGTAAGGGATGTTGGCTTTCATCCGCAAGCAGGATGCTCGCCTTCAACACAAACTATTATGAAGTTTTCCTTTTGTTATCAAGCAGCAGGGGCGTAGTGTTCCTGCATATCTGGGAGTGCTGGCTGTGCATGGCAGCTGATGCTGATGTGCCTGGGCTGTCTCTGATCCACCCACATGACTGCTGTATTGCATTGCGTATGCTACTGAGCAGCATTCCAGGCTTGGCAGGCCTGCGACTGTGTTGTGTTTGGCACTGGCAGCTGATAAGGTAGCAGTTGCACCCAAGGTTCTGCAAATGAATAGTGTTGAATCTTGCTGTGTCTCTCATGTGTGCAGGCAGCAGCAAAGGCAGCTATAGACACGGGGCGAATGTCAGATGGCATCTCAAGCAATGGTATCACATCAGCGAACTTGTTGACGGCCAGCAAGGATGAGGATTTGGTGTTCTGAGCCAATCGCTCGAGCTCCTTGACGGAGCTGTCCTGCAGCTGTGTAGCCTACGAGGCTTGAAATGCACAAGGGCACATGAACACCAAGCATGCCTGGCCTCCTGTCTTGGGCAAATGCTGGCAGATCGAAGGCCCCGGCAGTGTCACTTGGCCAAGGTTGTGCCCAGCCCTATGTCTAGTCAGGTCCAAATCCTGCCGTGATCATGCATGATACTGTGGCTCATGCAGCAGCAGAGCATGTGTTGGAGAGATCTTGGGCTCTGGGGAAAGCTACCTTCAGTTCCCAGTGTAACATGCCAGTGGCTGGTACTTTGGACTGATACATTGCGATCCAGTGACTGGTACCAAGCCCAAAGGCATCACCAAGAGATTCCATCAGTGTAGTCGTTGTCATTGCGCCGGGTTAATATAGATCTCTTGTCGCAGACTTTTCTTGGGTCGGTTCGGTTGGGCCGTGGTCGCAAGTGCACAGGAATTCCGTCGCCGGGTCGTTTGTAATCATCCACAACAGCTACTGTTGGTGGTATATTGTTGATACAAGAGTGGCACGTTGTCATGGAGCTGCTGGGTCGCTTCATTCGTTGACATGCGTACCTCCCTAGTTGCCGAACACAGACGGTGGTTAGCAGTGTGGCTGGCCTTGATCCTGGTTACGGGAAATAGTCTCTGGGTGCGTTCAAGTGTGACTCAGCAGCCGTGTGGGTCTCCTCCACCCAGGTGGGGAGCTCAGCAGCAAGCTGACACCAGTTCTTCCTTGGGCAGGCAGTTGAAGCTGGCCAGCTATCTGACCAGCTGTTACAGCGGTACCCGAGCAATGAGGAGCTGGTAAGAGCGCTCTGAAAGGCATATCGCGCACAGCTTACTGCATGCAGCAGCAACTGATTGCTGGTGTCTCCTTGTGTCCCTTGGAACAGTAGACTCGTCCTCTTTGAGCCCGGTGAAACCCAGTCTGCTTCCTGTGCTGCGCAGTTTGCCTGGATTGATGAGTACACGCACAAGTGCGCGAACATCTCACGAAAGTATAGGTATGCCGTGCTGCAAGGATCGAGGAATGCAGCAGTCCCGCTGGCACAGAGTGCTGCCAGCCGTGTGTATCACGGAATTTCGCTGGTATCAGCTGTAAGCAAAAAGCAGCTTTGGAGTTTGATGCTATTGTGTCTTGAACAGTGCTGGCAATGCTATTCTTGCAATCATGGGTTCTCGTAACTGTTGAACTGCTGCATGTCCTGCAGTATTGGCAAGAGCTCCCAGGGCACTGATTTATGGGTGCTTGAGATATCAAACAAGCCAGGGGTAGTAGAGCCGGAACCACACTATAAGTATGTGGGCAACATGCATGGCAATGAGCCAAGTGGAAGGTGAGGTAGGCTTGGCTCGTCGACAGTCCAATGTTTCCAGTCGCTTTGTAGACTGCTTCCTTTTTCTTGTGTGGCCCTGTCCAGCTGTGCGGGACAGCCCAAAGTGATGAGCTGAACTGCAACTAGTACATGTATGCGCACCAGGCTTTGCTCAAAGGCGGACATTATTGTGTGTCTGTTCTGCTGTCGAGGATTGTGCAAGTAAGCACAGCAGCAACATGCTCAGGTGGTCGGTTCCAGTCGCTGTTGTAGACTGCTTAGAGTTTTCGTTGCTTTGTTCAGCTGTGCAGGACAACCCCAACTGATGAGGCTGAGTTGAAAGTAGTGAGTGCATGTGCACCTGGAGCACCTCTCGCGGTATCTGTATCCCAGGACTTACCTCTTAGCGCTGATTTCACAGAATGAAATTCAAGCGCTATGCTGTGCACCACCTGGTGCATCAGACTGTTTGCGCCACCATTGGCTCGCAAGATGGTTACAAGCACCATTGCGATTAGCAAAATCTACATCACGTCAATTAAATGTCCCCTGCCGTGTCAGTACCTTGTTGAGCCGTGTGACTACTCCTGCCCTGTCCTCGTTGGCTGTTCAGACACTAATTTTCACATAGAAACATCAACAGCTATCAACTGCTCAGTGTGCTGCAATATGTGTGACCTCTGCAGGGTTCTTCTCCCACAGCTTGCTGAGTGGCTCTGTGCCAACTATCCAACAGATGCTCGGGCCCGCAGGCTTGTTGATGATATGCACCTGCACATACTGGTCACAATGAATCCTGATGGATTTGCTGCCAGGCGCCGAGAAAATGGGTACGCGATACTGGGTGCTGTGACACACAGCACAGCCCTCTGTTTGCTGCTGAACTGACTGTGGGACACTCACATGGGGGCAATCCCAAAGAGCAGTGCTTGGGATTCCGTTGCCAACTTACAAATAGTACATGATGTATGTCTTCAGGCCTACAGCTGGTCTTGGAGAAGCAAGGTAGCAACACATGCCAGGCTGGCGTGCCTGCTGCTGTATTGTATTGCCGAGCTTCCCCATATGTTCAGAAGTGTGGAAGTGCTCGCATATGATGCCGTCACCTTGAATTCATGCCTCAAACCAAAAACCCCTTCGCAGCAATGCGCCACTCGTTTGCACCTCACTTGGGATTACATTAATGTGACAAAATTGTTGTTCCTGCAGGAGACGAGTTGACCTCAACCGCAACTTCCCTGACCCTGTTGAATCAAAGTGGGATGCCCAGTTGATGCAGAAACCTCTCAGCAATGCACAACCTGAGACACTGGCCATGATGGATTGGACCAGCAAAACACAGTAGGTATAGAGGTTGGGAATAATACGTGTAATGATGATTGATATTGGGACATTGTCATAGCTTGCAACCGATGTAGCCGTGCTAAGAAGCAAAGCTTGTGCTCCAAGATGCATCTGTTGGTGACTGTTGCAGAACATCAACACATGAACAGGGCCATGGATTCCTATATGTTGCATGAAGTGTTGCAGGTGTCATATCTGGTTACGCGTGGGTGCTTGTTGCTTCTTCGCACCACATATTTGTCACCACTTGTTCACATTACATGCTGCGCTGGTACCGTGCCTACGTAGTGGCTGATTGCAAGACTGGTAGGACTATAGCAGTGGGGCAGTCCCACACATTGGGTTGTGTTACTCATCACCCAAGCAGGGATGGTCTGCTGGCCGTCTCCTGTCCTCCCTGCATGCGCTGCCAATTTATAAGCCGATCCACACAACAGTGCACTAGCGGCCAGCAGCGAGTGAGATATCCTGGTCTGTTATGTTGTACTGTATTGAGCTTATATCACAGATGTGTGACATCGGCAACCATTCTGAGGGTGCGGCTAGCCAGTCAATGCTCCTACGGTGGTTACCCAGATTGCAGTACGTGTATTACAGCAAACTAAACCCCATTGTTACTCTGCAGCAAGTTGATTCACCATACTGCTGTCCTCCTGCAGTTTTGTTGCCTCCGCCAACCTTCATGAAGGAGCTGTAGTAGCCAACTACCCGTATGATGGTTACCCTGATCACAGTGAAGTGCTCACACGTGTGCCGGAGCCCAGCCCGGATGATGCCACCTTTCAGTATCTGGCTAAGTTGTATGCCAAGAAGCATAAGTTCATGTCACAGTCTAAGGTAGGTCAGTTGCAGGGGCTTTGGTGCTTTTAGTTGGGGTTACAAGGGCAATCATCCGTATCAAAGTGGGTCTGCAGGAACTGTAGTAAGTTGGCAGCCCTCCGGCGTTTGAAGCTGGGAGGTCTAGTAATTGTCGCTTGTTTTCATCAGTGTCGAGTTGCCACTGGAATGGGTACGATGATGACAGGAGTATCTGCTGAGGTCATCAAAAGGTCCAAAGCCCACATCAGAGTCTCAAGTCTGCGCAATCTGATAATCGGATTGTTTATATTTATTTATGTATGTAGATGCTGCAATGAACTCCAGGACTGCAATAGCCCAGTCTTGTGTCACTGCTGCGCAGCACACCACGGCCTTGTGGGTATGCTACCCTTATGATAGCATACATTCCTCTCCGCACTCCACCCCACCCGCACCCACCTCCCCTTACATGTGTGAATGCCTGCTGGGCCTGAGATATGGCAGATAGCGATATCGCTGTTGATGATGCTGTTGTGCATTGTGTTGCTGTATGCAGGAGTTCAAGGATGGCATCACTAATGGTGCTCAGTGGTACCCAGTGTATGGCGGCATGCAGGACTGGAACTACATAGCAGGTACACAACTAGCACTTATGAATGTGACCTGGCGCTTATGGAATCGACTCCTGTGGCTGCCATGTCATTGAAGATTGTATGTTGTGCAATCCATGTATGGAATGAATTGCATGGCCAGCTTTGGTTTCAGGCAGTTGAACAAAATGCTTTGCACGTGCAGATTGCATCGACTCTGGTGCTACGTGCCTGTTGCTTGTCAGTGTTGTTTGACCTGTATACATTCACCAATTGAAATTGGCGGGGGTGCTAGCGTTACAATGGCTGCATTTACGCAGCCTTCTTACTCCTCTCTGCCCACACAATGGCTATATAAACCGCTGGCTTATACAAATCGCTGGCGGGGGTGCTAGCGTTACATTGGCTGCGATTTACGCAGCCTTCTTACTCCTATCTGCCCACACAATGGCTATGTAAACCGCTGGCTTATTTACACCGCGGTGTGCATAAACCGCTGGCTTACATACTGCTGGCAGCCCAAGCGGTGACACCCTAATGCATGTCTCGGCCCGCAGTACAGGCAGTGCCCAACATGCCTGCTGGATGTGGCACCAGGCGCTTACTCTAAACCGCTTGCCGCTGTGTCTATTGCGTGCTGTAACAGGCAAGTGCCTGGCCATCACCCTTGAGTTGAGTGATAACAAGTGGCGGCCTGAGGCAGACCTGGCAACACTGTGGGAAGAGAACAAAGAGGCACTAGTGGAGTTGCCACTGGCAGCAGCACTGGGAGGTGAGAACCGGTCATGGAACTGTTGGCATTCTACCGCTAGTGGTGGTAGTATCTGCACAATCGAAACATGCTCCTGCTTCACTCACACAAAGTAAAGAATAGCCGGGCATTAATCAGCCGTTGCAACATGCTCTAGCTGCAGCAGGCGGTGGTTGCTTGCGAGTTATAGCCTGGCAACTCTCTGGCCAGAATCTTGCCGCTGTTGCATAGCCTATGATGATGATTAAGTAATGTTGTGATGGCTTGTATGTTCACTAGGTGTGCGTGGGTTTGTGGCATCAGCCGGTAACGACAGCTCCCCTTTGGAGGCTACAGTAACTGTTGAAGGCATTGCCTGGGATACATCAGCGCACAAGCCCTTTGGCTTCTACAGCAGGTGAGGCTACGAACACACATCAACACTGCAATGTGATATGTTTTCAATATTGCAAAAGTTGCAAACTGACAGGCTTGATTGAGAGGTCTCTCTTGGCCTGCCAGTTGCTGTTGCCGGTGGTAATGTTTTGAGAACCTGGGATTCATGTCTGCAACCTTACCTTGACCAGTGCTGGCTATACTGCAACGGCGATGTGTTGCTAGGGCTTAGACAAATGCTGAGTATCCGCTGTTGCCGCTGCTGCTGCTGCATCCCCATCAGGCCTCTGGCTCCAGGCTCGTACACTCTGCGGGTCTCACACCCGGGCTATATCACCGCCACACAAGCTATCACCATACCAGAAGATGGCACAGGACTTGTAGCAAACTTCACACTACAGGCAGGCACAATGAGTGCTTCCCCTGTGTTACAACGTAACACTGCAGAGAGCGGGAGATTGAAGAAGAGAGCTGTAGTTATGGCGGTTGTGGGTGCGGGGGTATGTGCTGTTGGTGCGGTGGCGGTGTTCTTTGTTTGCCGGGGTACTAGACGGCAGTGGCAGCCTGTCAGCACGCGGATGAATGCGGTATAGCAGCCGCATGAGCTTGGTGATGTTATGGTAACGTGTATACTCAAGCATCAGACGACTCCCAGTCACATTCTGTGGTCAGGCTGTACATCAACAGCAGGGAGGCTTGCAGCTGTAGCATGGCCTCTTCCCGGGCAAGGGGCCACTGGTCTTGCGTTGCTTGAGTCTATTTGACCTGCAACATGTGCGGTGGGCTGTCTATGCAACCTGAGGCAGACTTGCCGAGCAATACAGCAGAAGTGTCGGGTACTACGTGACGTACTGGATGTACTGTACTGGTAAACCCTTCCGGACTAGTACTCCGCAGCATGAGCTTGGCTTGCCCATAAGCATACTGCACTTGCTAACAACTGCCACATAGCGTGCGCGTATCACGCTTACAACAGCGTCACCTTAGACTGGAACGAAGATGTTCGCCATGGACGACCTCAACACGATCTTTCACGCCCTTGAGAGAAAGCTGTGGCTCTCCTCGTCACCAGGAAGAGGAGAACCTGAAGAAGTAGGTAGTTGCTGTCTTGCTCGTATGGGTAGTTGTGTCGTCTGCTGCGTACTTCACAACAGCTGCTGCTGCATATTGCGCATTCCCACGTGTGTTGTGCAGCCCTGTCTCGTGTCCATGAGGCTTATACGCATCTCTCTTCAAATATCTTGTAGTGGGGCATGCCGTTGGGCACGCCAACAAAGACTACTGTGTTTCGGAATAGTCAGTATTGGAAGCGTGGTGTCTCCATAAAACATGCCATGATTCCGTCTGTCTGCTGCCTGACGTAGGCTGCGAAACGCGCTGCAACTGAGATAGTAAAGCTCTTATCCCGTCCTGAAAACGTACAGCTGTTGCAACAACCATTTTCGTCCCATGTCGCCAGCAGCAGCAGCAGCACAGGCAGCAGCGGCGAAACAGACTCAGCCAGCACAGCAACAGCAGCAGCAGTGCAGCAGCTGGTACAGGAGTGTCTCAAACATGATTTGGCGTTTGAAAAGGCTTTCATGGATGCTATGTTTGGCAGACAGGTGTGATCTGTGGGGATGATCATGGGTCCGCAAGTCAGCTGGCCATCATGCAAGGGTGGCTTAGGCATGCAAGCCGATTATAACATGTTATAACTTGCTACCTGAGTCATTCACAGCAGTCGCCACCAGCAGTGATACTACTGTGCTGCTATGGTCATTAGAGCAGTTGCCATCAACAGTAACATCACTGTGCCGCTTACAGACTGATGATCTATAGTTGTCTGTCAGGCAAAGAAAGTTCAGGATTTGCTGCCAACTGTTTGATGTGTCGTTCTGCCAGCAATATTGCCTTCCTCACATGATGGATCCCAGATACACACCAGATGACACCTGCCTCACTGGCTGTAAATCACTTGTTGGCTTTCCCGCAGGATCCCAACTACTACGCGTACTTTGCTGACCTGGGCTTAGCTGGCAAGCTGGCAGAGCTGGCCGTCTGGTTACAGAAGGCACCAGACACTCTCTGGGCCACACAGCAGCAGCAGCAGCAGCCAAAAACAGCTGGCAGCGGCAAACCCAGCAGCGGCAAACCCACAAGCGGCAAGAAAGCCGGGTCCCGGCAGCTAATCGGCGATGAGTATGTTCACAAGGAGGCTATGCAGTTGTGGTGGTTGTGCCAGAGGTCACTACAACAGATATTCCTGGATCTGTTTATGGCGGAGGGGCGAGTGGGGAATGCAAATGTGCGGAAGTTTACACGGCAGCTGATCGATGCAGGTGAATCAGGCTGGCTGTTGTAGGTTGATCTTGGGTAGCAGCCATGAGGGCTCACATATAACTCGGAGCCAGGCATTCAAGTGAGCCATGTACCGTTTGGAATAAGCATCACTGGAGATCGCATGGAATGTTCGAATGAAATGTGACAAAATAGCATGGAAGCATCAGCAGTACCGCATGCATTCATGAGAACTGTACATGGGCGACCAATGCAAGTAAGCACCCGCATGAGCACTTGCTGTAGCACTTGCCTCTCGCACAACAGCCACCAGAATGCTGCTGCGGCTGTAGCAGTGATATGATGTATCGTCATAACATGTTACATCGTGTTCTGTTTTTCCCGTTATGTGTAGGTTGGGTGTCAGCGGCAGCCTCAACCCTCTCATGGTTGCAAGACAACCAGCCACCATTGTGGACAGAATGCAGCAGCAGCACCACATTGCTGTTTGCTGATGTCATGCACAGCTGGACCAGCGACAGACGAGCAGACACACCCGCTCAAATTCTCCAAACATTGCCAGATATTTTGCAGCAGAGCCAGCGCTGCTTGGATCATTTGATCGTCTGTGCTGCTGCTGCTGCTGCTGGATCTGGCAGCAGCAGCAGCAGCAGCAGGGGCACTAGTGCTAAGGCTAAGAAAGGGTTTAGCCAGGAGTACCAGCGGGTTCTCACACATGCAGAAAAGCGGTTACTAAGAAACTTGTTACAAATTCAGGTTTATGTAATAGAAGTTGGAGTGATGATCAGTGCTACAAACGGCAAAAGTAACAAGATTGTAACAGATCTTGCAACCAGTGCTGACTATGCTGCCGCTGCTGGGCAGTTGCTGGCAGCAGCGGGTCATCAGATGTATCTGAATCAGCAGCATCAGCAGCAGAGAGATAAGAAGAACGCAGCAGCAGCAGAGGAAGATGCTGGTGGCAGCGGCAGCAGCGGCGGCAGGCAGTGTCTGGTACCTACCAAGAAGCTTCCAGCAAGCAGTCTAAACATCATCCCTGTGCATCTCAGCTATCCCTTAGGCCAGCAGCAGCAGGAACAGAGCCAGCAGACACAGCAGCAGCAGCAGCATGCAGACTTGTTACGTAACGTGTTACTGAATGTTATCAACTCTCAACACCCCTTCTACGGCGAGTGTGAATGTGAGGATATGATTCTCATGGCACAAATGGGCTTACATCAGCACATCACAGAAATATCTGGGCCCCTGCTAAGTGCTGCCAGCAGCAGCAGCAGCAGTGACAGTAGCAGCAGCAGCAGCAGTCCTGCACTGAGTGCTGCTGCTGTCCAGGTGGCGCTTGAGGTGTGTCTGTTGACAGCAGCAGCAGCAGAAAAGGAACAACAGGAGAGGAGATTCAGGCCACGGGTGCGTGTACTGGGCATGTATATCTTCATTCCTACTTTCAGACGATAACACTCTTGTTTTCTAGTGTTTCTCTCCGGGGTGATTGTTTGTTGCATGCATCACAACTCACTGTACAACGGCTATTTGCCTGTTAACAGCTAACGTTAGCTTCCGCGTTTGAAACTGGGTTGTCAAACTGGGATCCATGAATCTAAACTCGTGTCTTGGCTTCGAAGTGCAGTCAAGTGTCCCGCATGGTGCTCATCACTTACTAGTCTTCATGAAATTTGGTGGCTGGGCAGCTGCTATGTGTTGTAAGTGCCAGCGTGTGCGGCAGCATTGGAGCTGGTAGCACACCCGCTGGAGCAGTATCAACGGTTGTAGCATGCAGCGGCCTTTATTGAATGCGTTCAGATGTGTCGGAGGGTGATCTTATGTGTTCTGTTTGTGTAGGGGGTTAGGACTTAGGGTCAACCCTGCACCCCTTGACCCTAATCATAAACCATTTGTTCATGTTTGGCTCAAACATTCGTCCCTTGCATAAGAGAACGACCATTGTCTATAGTAGTCGCTGCCATCAGCTGCTCACAAGTGCTGCTGCTGCTGCCACTGCTGGCTGCTGGCACTGCTGCTGCTGCTGCCACTGCTGCTGCTGCTGCCACTGCTGGCTGCTGGCACTGCTGCTGCTGCTGCCACTGCTGCTGCCACTGCTGCTGCTGCCACTGCTGCTGCTGCCACTGCTGCTGCAGAGGTCTGACTGGGAGTACAGCCCCATGCAGAGCCCCCACCCGTGTGTACCTTACAAGAATCTGCTGGAACAATCATTCCAAATGTTACACCTGCAACTGACAGTAGCAGGTAACTACTACACACACCAGCCCATGCTGCAGCTGATCCTGTCGTGTCGTGTATCAAGTGTAATACAACACAAACTGTGAATGTAGCAGAGACATGTCCTTCTATGCAGTTCATGCTACAACCAGGTTGATGGATTGATACGCACAGCATTTGGATACGCACAGCACCAGTTATATAGTCAAGCATGGATGAGCAAACAGTATGGCGCATACTGATGCTAGGCGCTTGCTGATGTGCAGTGATTGATCTCAAATACAAGGGCGTGGATGTGGAACCAACAGAAGGATGTTAATTCACCAAAACATTGCTGACTCAGGCGCCTAGAACTCTCAAATCTGTCTTGCACCCTTGTAACATTGCAGATAACAACACACGTAACAAAATAACAGTCCAGTCAGCATACGAGATCTTGTCACTTCTGACATACATGGCACAACTCCAGAAAGCCAGCAGCTTTGCAAACTACACCCCAGATCTCTCGTATATGATGTTCACTGGGCCATTCCTGCTCGGTACTGTCTTCGCCACCTGCTGGGACCGACTGCCACCCACTGCTGCCAGCAGCAGCAGCAGTGGCAGCAGCAGTGGCAGCAGCAGTGGCAGCAGCAGTGCTGAGCTGGCATTCTTTGAGTGGCAGTTGCAGCAGCGGTTTGCAGCATATAAGGCTCTTGATCCAGAGTGGGGTGCTGAAGATGACAAGCATACTCCGCTGAATGATTTTGGCAGGAGGGCAGAGCTGGCTGGGTTTGTGCTTGGTGAGTGGCTTTGTGGTTTAGGTCTGGGGTGATGTCATCAGCAGGAGGTTACTAGCAGGGTTCAGTGTGGTGTTGTACCCCCAAGACCAAAGCTTATAACCCTGATATCTGAATGCTATAACCCAAACTCTACATCAAAACCGAAACCAGTTGTGCGCTGTCATACCAATTCTTGCCAGTGTAACTTGCCATAAAGTTAAAAAACGTACAATGTTGTGGCTGTTAGGGGCAGCATTGCAGCCGCGTTTTTGCTGGAATGATACGCTCAGCTTGTAACAAGCATTCCACTTCGTACCCAATCAATCCAACTCGAACAGTATAGCACGGATAAAGCAGTTGGATCAGCCCCAGCTTTGCAGTGTACGCTTCAACCCTGAGGTCGTCTGCAGCTAGTGTTGATGATTCACATTCACTTTCACCCATCAGTCAAGTGACTTACTACCTGGCCCCTATGTACTGCTGCCCCCACTGCTGCTGCACCTGCTGCTGCAGACTCCCCTCAAACCATGCTACAGCAGCTGGCAGCATCTGAACCAGTGCTTTACTTCAGTTTCATCGATACAGCAATCAGGAAAGACACATCAGTGTCTCACACAGTGCTAGCGGCGCAGCTCATCCGTCAAGGTTGCTGGGGGGTGTTGGGGTGTCCTGCAAACCCTAAGCCGGCTGGTGTGGGGTTTAATACGGTGGGCACTCTAAACCCTAATAGCTCAACACAAAACCCTAGTGATGGGGTAAACCCTGGCCCTGGTGTGGGTGAACAAAACCCTAAGCCTCTGTTGCTAAACCCAGCTGGTGTGTTGGCACTGGGTTCTGCTGTGGCGAGTCTAGTTAAGGTCTGGGTGGTTGGTTACAACAAGCAACATGCAACAGCAGCAGCAACAGCAGCAGCAGTGCGGAAGCAAGGAGGGGACTTCTGTCTTGGTGTAGCACAGCGGCTGATCAGGGTTGGGCTGCTGGAAGTTGCAGAGCCATTGCTGCTCTCCCTGCAGCAGCAGCACCAGGGGCTCAAAGGGGCTTCGTCTGTGGATCCCAGCAGCAGCAGCAGCAGCAGCAGCAGCAGTGGTGGTGACAGCGACAGTAGGCAAGTTGCAGCAAGCAGCTTGTTCTTGCTGCTAGTACTGGCTAGGAGTGCAGCAGTCATCAGCGAGGCCTTAGCAGCAGCAGGACAGGGCAGCAGTACTGCTGCTGATGGTGAAGCTACAGCAGAGCTGAAACGTAGTGCAGCCCCCAGAGTGGTTTGGAGGTACTGTCAGGGACTGCTGGAGCAAGTAAACCGCAAGTGTGTTGAAGTGCTGGCAGCAGTACAACAGATGCTGAGTGCACCGAACATAACAGCTGCAGCTGGATCGACTAACGGCAGTGGCAGTGGCAGGGCTGGCAGCACCCATGCTGTTGCTGGGTTCAACAATCTGCTTCAGATCTGGGGTTGGTATGAGCAGAAGGGCGATCCAGTAGGAGTGATCCAAGCGGCAGCAGATGGGGAAGATGTCAGCAAAGCTTTGAAGGAGCTGCTTGATAAGATCCCTGTGCCAGAGTTGTGTAGTAGTGTGGTCTGCAGTAACACTACAGGCATTTCAGAGGTAGCAGCAGCTCGTAAGAGATGTGGTGGATGTCAGATTGCGAGGTATTGCAGTGTGGAGTGCCAGCAGCAGCACTGGCAGCAGCATAAGGCAGCATGCGGGCAGGTGAAAGCAGCCCGAGCAGCCGGCCTGAAAATCTAACTGCGCGGCTGCTACGCTGTGAGGATTTCGTTGTTGCTTCCTTTTCATTCTGCGAGCTGCCGACGGGGGGCGGGGAGCACTCCCAGCGAAACGTGATCCGAATCAGCAGGCATTGTCTGTGCGGAGCTGGACAAGACACTATTGTGGACTGATGGTTTTGCATACTGGATCGTACTGTTACACGTACAGTGAAAGTGATGAGCAAATGCAAACAGGACGCATCGTGCAGTTTAATGCATCTCGGCACAGCACCCGGTCGGCAACAGAGAATACAACGCAGCCCTGTTGACCGACTTGGTCAGCATCGAATCGACGCCGACGGAGATGTGTGCCATTACGACGGCCTAGAGCCTCAGCAGTTTCTGTCTGCAGCCGCGTTCAGCAACTTCTGACAACTCTAATCAGTGCTGCGCTAAAGGTGTATCTGCGAAAGGCATCCGATGCCAGCTGTGGGCGCCGACTGCTGACCACGAATGTCACAGCGCACGCCTACCACTCCGGCCATATATGACGCGCAAAAGCCGCTGCCGAAATCACATGTGGCTTTGGTTTCTTCATAAAGCAGCAAACAAATCACTTCTGCGGCCAGGCAAGAACCTGCTCCGGCTTGTCATCGGCGGCACGTTGAACGCTGTCACTGGGACCACTTCGCACGGAGTACACAGCACGGCAGGTGAGAGCATGTTGTCGTGCAAGGCTGGTGCGTGGCACAGCAACAATCAAGCAACGGCGGCGGCGGCGTTCAAGCCGCAAGTCGCACGCCCGTGCAAGCGGTTGTGTAAGTGACTGACTCAGCCAAGGCCCGGAGCCTACGCAAACAGGATAGATGCGCTAGCAAGAGCTGTTGTTGCATGCACCGTGCACGTTCCAAGCTCTACCCACTCGCACGATCTCATGCATGCTCCTTGCCACAGTCAAGAATCGATTTGGACTGTCGATGTTCAGTACAGTGAGTGGCGGCACCGGCCAATCAGAAACATGCTGTGAACACGCCGGCGATGCTTGCCAACACAACACAAACATGCTTACCCGCTGCTGCCAGGTCTGTCAGCTGTGCCAGCTGAACAAAGCACCAAACAATAGCAGGGTCCTGAGGACCTCCTATAGAAGCCTGTCCAAGCTAGATTCACGCCAGCACCTGCCACAATTTGTGCACCAAAAATGCCAAAAGCGCCTAGTTGTGAAAGCTGATTGACCAGTTTGGCCGCCAGTAAACACGACAGCTCAAGACTGCAACGACTGAACATGGCATCCCACCACTTGCTCGACTGCCTACACTGTCGTATCACAGAACAGGCAAAGCACTGCATGTTCCACAGCATCTGGGCCAGTTGGACCTGGTAGCATAGGCTTGCACCCGATCTGTGGGGCACAACGCTGACACTCAACTCTCGGAGCAATAGACATGCAGATGCAGGCATATGACGGACAGGCCGACGCAGCCGTCGCAAGCACACACCATGACCTATGTGTATGCTGCCCTGCAGGACCCACTCCGCCATTGCTGAGAGGATGCAGGACACAGCTGAACGTGATTGTACGCAGGCATGTGGCTCTGCAATTGCCACATCATATAAGTATCCCAGACTCTGCTATGTATGTCCTAGGCTTTGCCAAGCCAATGAATCAACCACAAATGCCGTCATGACATGACCAGCAAGCAATAAGTGACTGCACTGAGTCACACCGGAACGCCTGCTGAACTACCTTACGTCATACTGAATCCACTATCTACTGAGCATATAAACACAAACCATTGTACACAGATAGCTGCCAACAAGCGTGTGATGCTATGCTGGCCAGCCGCAAACTACTCTAGAAGAAGAAGAAGAAGAATTACCCTTTCCGGCCGCAAGGCCCTTGGGACGTACTTCGTGGCTCAGCCACACTGACACCACAAGAGTAGACCACCCTCCGGGGCGCCTTCAAGGCGGAAAAAGCCCACTCAGTGGGACTGGAAGCCAAGGCATAGCACAATATCACTCAAGCAAGCAACACAACTGAGTAAAAAACTTTCACACAATTCAGCACAACAGGTTCCGCAAACTACTCTAAGGGTTGACCTGATACCATGTAGCCTGGTCTGTTTGACACTGTTCGCTGGACCATGGCTGCTGACACAAAGCAGAACCGTAGGTCGTATGCTCTGCTGCAATGCAAGCCGCTGCTGTTCTGACTGAGCATACTGTCCCAACCAACGCTACCAAAAGCACTGCTGCTGCTTGCATCTGCCACGCTACTCCTGCATCGCCTCTGGCTGCTGCTTCTGCTCCACAGCAATCTTGAGCTTCTCCTTCGGCTTCTGTTTCTCTGCTGTGAGAGCTGCAGGAGCCTTGATGAGGTGGATCTCCTGCTCCAGCTGCTGCTTGTCCTG